>CAUYPK010008120.1:0-10430 GCA_963574355.1 Loris lydekkerianus | reverse complement strand
AGATGGAGACTTTACCTCCTTTGTGTTTACATGGATGGAGCTGGAACATATTCTTCTTAGTAAAGTATCCCAAGAATGGAAGAAAAAGTATCCAATGTACTCACCCCTACTATGAAACTAATTTAGGGTTTCCACATGAATGCTATAACCCATCTGCAACCTAGGAATAGGGGGAAGGGGGAAAGGGAGGGGAGGGAGGGGGGAGGAGGATGGAAGGAGGGGGATTGGTGAGAAGACTTATTTCTTGAAGTTGCTTTTACGACTTTTCTAGATCTTGTAAAAACTGTTGTCCACATCTTAAGATACTTCTTAACTTCTTCAATTAAGTATTATTAATAATAACCTTGGTTAAGGCTTATTGGTTTTACTTACAAAGTTTCTTTAGTTTAAAAAGTCAAAAGTATAAATGTCAGCTAAAGCTTGCTCCATTCATCCCTCCTTTCTACTTTTTCCTCTCTACAGATCACAAAGTGTTGGCAATTAAAGGTGGCCAGCTGTCTAAGCATAAGTAAGACAAATGCTGAGCTGTGAACAATGCAGCTGTTTTTATATCTCTTTCTTTTTTGTTCATGAATCTTCTCAACGTTAGAGTCTCTCTAAACCACTTATAGTTCACCTAACCAGTTTGTAAATTACTCTTTGCTCAATGAAACTCCATTAAATATAATTTTCATCAAAAATAGATTCTGAGATAGAACTCGCAGAGACTCCCAGGAACACAGAGAGCCCAAACTTCAAGAGTCCGTGTAAGGTACCTGCCGGACCTGTTTACTCTCTCACTGCAACTGAGGCTTGTGGGTAAGTTCTCTCTGAGATTCCAAAATACCACAGATTTACGTTCTTAACTCTGAGTTTTTTAAGCAAAATTTTTGATGTCTTCAAAAAATTGTAACAAAAACTAAAACAAACCTAAGATTAAATTTGATAATTAAATTAACAGACTCAGTTAGAAACCTCGAATGTTTACATCAGGCAAAAATGAACAGTAGTTGATAATACTTCAGGAGTACAAACTCCAGCTTTCAAGAATTTGCAGAGATTTCTGTGTTTTCTCCATTTGTTCCTTTTTCTTATATGTTTAAACAAGAAAAATAAATCATTGCCTAAGTTAACCATAAAAATCCAAAACCTTGAGCGGCGCTTGTGGCTCAAAGGAATAGGGCGCCGGACCCATATACCAGAGGTGGTGGGTTCAAACCCCACCCCGGCCAAAAACTGAAAAAAAAAAAAAAAAAAATTCTAAAAGCTAAATCCAAGATTTATAATGAAGATAAGATCCTTAATTTCTAAAAATCTAAGTATTCTACTTTCTGACAATGCCTGCTTACCAGTACATATATAAATACTAAGTCCCTAAAAACAGTAAATACTTGCAGAAATAACAAAGTCTAACTAAAAGACATATTATTGCCTAGCTAATAATTGCTTAAAACAATAAAACAAATAATTCAAAGATTAATAGTCTAAATAAAAGAACAGTAATATTTAAAAGCCAACAAGTAAAAATTCTTTGTAAAAACAATTAAAACTGCTTCTGTCTGTATGTCTATACCTGTATATGTCACTTATATGTAATATTTACTACCAAATTATATTTTAAAAGTTCCAATTAATGGGCTTAAAATAATTAATGTTCAAATCAAATATTTTATTAAGAAACCAGAAACTAACTCATAAATTTAGTTCAAATAACTTTAAGAATATAGTGATTGACTTCTGCTCAGCTTTGTGAGAAACTCTGATTCACAATTTCTCTTTTACTTAGTTTAGATTTAAATACCTAAGAGAGCTGTAATTCTCGCTTCAGTATTCTCTCAGCCTCTAAACTGATTCAGACTCTATAACCTTTACCCAAAGATCCACTTCTGTTCAGTATGTTAATAAGCTTTTACTCTATAATCAAAATGCTGTCTTAGACTTGTTCTTTTAAAGACTTTAGCTGAATAAAGCCATAAGGCCTCTAGGTCTAAACTCCAATAGGTCCAGACAATGGTTGCTTAGGACAAATATCTCAAGGCACTCAAAAACTTACCCCAAAGTGCCTTAAATCAAACTTGGTATAGCCCTTATGGAATTTGCACATTAGCAAGAGGAAAAGCTGCCACTATATACACAGACTCCAAATAGCCTTTGGAGTCTGCGACACCGTTGACACAATTGAAAAATCTTATTTCTTAATTTCTACTGACACTCCTATTGCTAATAAATTTACAATATCCACCTTTTGGGGGCAAGACACGATTGCAAGAGGGACTTTGCCTAACAAAAACAATCAGTGTAACCTGGTTTCTTGTACCCTCAATAAATCCCCAACAATTAAAATAAATAAATAAATAAATAAATAAATAAATAAATAAATTTACAACGTCAGAGAGATTACATATTAGGCTAAAAGTCTCCCTGTGGTCCCCCTTTAACTTTTTGACTATACTTATCTCACATAATATGGAAGATATGCACAAATAAAAATTAATTAAAAATATGTAGTTAATATTACCCTAAAATGTACAATATCTGACCAAATAATTTCCCAATACATGATTTATAAATTTCATCAAATATCTAGAGGAAAACTGGCCCCCCAAAACTCAGACTATCTCTTTTTAACATTCTAAATTAATTTTACAAATTTACCTCCAAATTTAAACTTTTCTCACTATTAGTTACTATTTTTTTCACTTTTTGAAAGTATTTTTCTATAACTTGTATTTTATAATTTTTTATTTTTAAATTATTTTTTATTAAATCATAACTTTGTATATTGATGCGTTTATGGGGTTCAGGGTACTGCTTCAATATACAATGTGAAATGTTTACATTGAACTAAGTAACACATACATCACAATTATACTCATTTCTTAATGAGTTTTTAAATGTACCATTGCATCATGTACATTAGGTGAGGTCCCCCAAATACTCTCCCTCTTCCCATATCCTCCCTCCCCTTCCCTCTCTGTTATTAGTAAATAGACTGAATGTTGTTTAACTAGATGATCTGAGGCTACAATGATAAAAATATCAACAACTAAGATTATCTCATATTTTAATATCCCTTGATAAATTAAGTCAAATCAATTTGAACCACTTACAAAGACTCTGGGATACTCATTTAAATTTCATACCCTATGTCATCCCCAATCCTCGAGGCAAGTGAAATATGAAAATCTAGCAATAAAAATGATTTTGAAAAAGTCTGTCAAGACACTAAACTTAAATGGCCAAAAGCATTACCTTTGACCTTTATTTTTATTTATCTTTTTTTATTACCTTTGACCTTTATAAAAACCTAAAATATTCCAATTAAAAAACATAGTTTAATGTCTTTTGAAACAATGTTCTATCACCTATACTTACAGATACCTGTAAACCTATTCCTAGACTGACTGAACATTGTGGGGGATCTAAGTGAATAATTCTATACCATGACTAGCTACATAAAGGTACTAATATGTTTAGAGTATATCATCAACAAATGAAAAGAGCATGGCCTCCAACAACTAACAAGCCTTGTCATCCTTCTTGACTAAGATCATATCTACATCAAGGGTCTTAAAATAACAACAAGAACAACAACAACTGACAATTAGAGGACAGCCCCTACACATGACCTGAACATAAAAATTTCCAGGGCCAGTTCCCAGGCCCCTGAAGCTGACAACTTCCTGTAGACAGCTTTTCCCAAAATCACAGATTACATATTAGGCTAACAGGCTCCCTGCGGTTCCCCTTTAACTTTTTGACTATACTTATCTCCCATAATATGGAAGATATGCACAAATAAAAAATAATTAAAAATATGTAGTTAATATTACCCTAAAATGTACAATATCTGACCAAATAATTTCCCAATACATGATTTATAAATTTCATCAAATATCTAGACTATCTGTGATTTTGGGAAAAGCTGTCTACAGGAAGTTGTCAGCTTCAGGGGCCTGGGAACTGGCCCTGGAAATTTTTATGTTCAGGTCACGTGTAGGGGCTTTCCTCTAATTGTCAGTTGTTGTTGTTCTTGTTGTTTTAAGACCCTTGATGTAGATATGGCACAATAACTGGGAGAATGCCAGGAAGGTTGTGTTGACCAGTGGGATGAAAATGTGTCAAACGGTCTATGAAACTAGTGTATGATGCCCCATGATCATATCAATGTACACAGCTATGATTTAATAAAAAAAAAAAAAAGAAAGAAACCTCACTCTTTCATCTATAAATTCCTTTTTTCTTTTAAAACCTTCCCCCATGGTCCTTTTAGACACTTCTTTTTAAGCCTCTCCCTTTAACAATTGCACACTGGAAGCTGAAGGGAAATTGCTCAACCTACTTCATTTCCCTTTTATCTTCCACCATAGCAATTCTTTCAGACTATGCCTTGCTCACACTAACCCTGTTTTTTCCAGCAGATCAAACATGGAGCCACCATCCCTTTTTTTCCAATCTTTCAAACCCTGCCCATACTAACTAATCAATCTAATCACTGGCTATACCAACATCTAGTTCATATAAAAAATCCTAAACTGATTTTGTTTCTACCAACACGGTGCCTTGTGAAATCTGTCTGGAAGATAGCTGTATGGCAAGATGTAACACCCACAACCAAAAAAGGAATATCATGCTACTTCTTCTGTTAGTAAGTCAACTAAACACAGAAAAACCTCTGCAGAAGCTTAACGGTTAAGTTATTAAAAAAATTTGTTCTCTTGCATTAAAAACAGAGATGATGCTAGATGTTTTTTAAATGACATACCAAAAACAATATTATGATCAAACACTATGGTTTGATTCCACAAATAACATCCTTACACCTCTTAAAATGATATTGACACTAACCCGCATGATTGTCAGATTACCAGATGTTATAAATAACTCACATTCTACACTTCTGTAACTTAAGATAACTCACTTGCTCTTCTTAAATTGCCAGATGCTAAAGATTATATAAGGACAGAGAAAAAGTCTAGACTGACTTAATTAAATGATAAAACCAAGCCCTGTGGCTTCCAGAACTAAACCAAAAACCTTTTAATATCAAATATTTTGTAACCTGCTCCCATAAAATAACAAGGACACACAGACACAGAAGATATAAAACTGCAAATAAAACAAAAGACACAACAAACTCCAGACTGCAAAGTCAAAAGTTCCAACCTGACCTTATCTGTAAACTACACTAGTCTTTTTATTATATATAACCAACACAAATGATCCCCATGTAAATATTCAAAATATTATAGACTTTCTTATCTAACATCCTTCATTACCAAGTATACTTGGTAATTTGCCAGCCAAGTTACAAATGTAGACTCTTTCTGTTCATAAAATGGTACTCAGCAAATATACTAAATATAATATATATATTATAATTCTAAATTATTTTAATGCTTTTTACCTGCCATTTTAAACTCATAAAATTAAGACAATTTTTAATCTCTCCATAGTAATAGAACAAAAATTCAATATCACCATGCAAATATTAAAAACATTTCGGTTAAAAATCAGCAAGAGGGCGGTGCCTGTGGCTCAAAAGGGTATAGCGCTGGCCCCATATGCCAGAGTTGGTGGGTTCAAGCCCAGCCCTGGCCAAAAACATCAAAAAAAAAAAAAAAAAAAAAAGAAAAGAACCAAATAAAAAAAAATTAAATTAAAAAAAAAAAAAAAAATCAGCAAGAGCCCAGCCTCTGTTATATTTGAAAACTGCTGCCTCCTAAATGCCGTAACAGCCCAACAGAAAAAAAATAAAAAAAACTTAATTGTTGCCAGAATTTCTCTCTAAGCCAAGTCTTTGGTCTTTAGGTTCCAAGAATGAAACCACAGACCATGCAGATAAAGGACAGGATAGTTTATTTACAGGCAGAAAGAATGATGAGCATGATAAGCAAAAGAGGGCTAACAGAACCTCTAGCAGTAGAGGGAGGAATCCTAGTAGGAAGCCCCTCTAGTCTTCAGTACAGGGGGTTTAGCTGCTTTTCCTATCCTGCAGGCAGGAAGTCTTAAGGGTCTATGTCACACTGGCCAGAAGTCTGCAGGCAGAAAATAATCCTAAAATTAGCGCAGGAATGCGGGATTGCAGGCAAGGAATTAGGGTGCCTTGCTCTCTACTCAAGGAGAACCTGCCCAGAACCTTTCAGACTGCTTTATTCATGACTGCCTGGAAAGGGGGCATTTGTGTATAGAGATAGGGTCTGATTACTGAGATCACCCAGGCCCAGAGAATGCAGAGGGGTCCCTGTCCAGTCCAGAGTGGGGGAACCTGGAATCGTAATTATTAGCAAAATAACTCAGCACTCAGAGCAACTAAAAACTATAATCTACACTTCTTAAAAGATAAGATAAATATTCTCCATCAAATTAACGAAGACCTATTTCCAAGAATAGGAGACTAGTTTAATAAAATACAAAAACATATGCTCAGATCTATTCTTTTCTACTTATTTATTATCATTCTCCTTTATGTTCCTTTCTCTCTTTTAAAATCTTTCGTTACCGAACTACTGACCCAATTTCTTCTCTCCACTACCACTGACTCAACTATTTTTTTTTTTGGGGGGGACAGAGTCTCAAATTGGCCACCTGTCACTGTCAGCCAATATACAGAGACAGGCATAAGTCCACCAAACTTTGTCAGAAGCCCAGCAATTCTGGAGAATAGTAAGAGTAGCCTAAGAGTATTCTGTTCTCCCATTTCCAAAATCATAATTTATACATAAAAGTTAAAAGCAAGAACCCTATTAACCTTTACCTTAAACAATAGTAATTAACACTTACCTTAAACAGTGTTAACCTTAAACAGTCATTGCCATACCCATCACCCATAATAAACAGTAATTGACATAACCCATGACCCAAAACAACATTGATAAATCAAAGTTAATCTCCTAAATCAATTGCCATAAACTTTTAGGTTAAAGCTGAGTTTATAAAACAACAAGAATGGGAGACTTGAGGTGAAGGTCCCATAAGACCTAAACTGACCAGACCAGCCATGTCATGTGGGCCCTAGCCTGACTCACTCCATCTTATTTTTACTACATGTGCTCTCAAGATCACCTGGGGATTCTGTCAAGAGGCAGGTTCTAATTCAGCAGACCTGAGCAGGAACTGCAACAGAATTTCTAACTTGATGCTTGACTACACTGCAATGCAGCGGCCCTCTTCACTAACACTGAGGGCTCTAGTCCACCTCTGTCCTAAGCCCAGCATCCTGATCGACAGACTAAACCCCCATGCGATGTCTCTTAGCCAACAATTTAATTCTTAACAAGCCCGAATTGGTGCTAAATTCTGATTTCTTTAGCTCCACAGCAATGTCAATGGATAAGTAGCTACAGTCAGGTGCCTCCAGATGTGTTTTCAGAGTTATTGTTGATGGTACATAACAGAGGAGGTCAGTGATACGCTGTGGGCCTCCAATGCTAGAAACCACTGGTCTGTAAGGTGCACCTGAGGAGGCTCATTGAAAGTCCAGACAACATGACCTGGGCTCACTGGGGGGCTGGAAGGCAAATAACCAAGAAAAGGTACAGTCAGATGAAGGACAGAGAGGTCAGGAAAGAGAGAGTCAAGGAACAGGAACACCCATCTCCAGGGGTCTCCACCAGCCCCCCAAGGGAGTTATCACAGTGACTACTGAGCTGTTCCAACCAACAACTCTCACTCACCCACTCTTAGCTTCCCAACAGCAATTAAGTTGCCATGGGAACCCTTCCCCTAAGTAGGGGTCAGCAAACTTTTCCAGTAAAGGGCCTGACAGGAAGTATTTTTGGCTTTGCAGGCCATGCCATCTCTCTCACAACAATCCAACTCCGCCATTGTATCTGAAACCAGCCATAGACAATATGTAAACAAATGGATGTGGTTATGTTCCAGTAAAACTTTATGAAAACAAAATTTGTTTGGCCCAGGGCCACAGTTTGCTGACCTTGTCCTAGAGAACAAGAATGTAACCCCAGCCCACATAGCAGGTACAGCCTCGGCCAGTTATTATCATCTTTCATCAACAATCAATGGGCTCCCTAGTGTGCACACAAGTCTCTTCTGAATTTGGTTCATATGACCTAGTCCCCAAAAGTCTCATTCCTCTGGGGAACTGGTATATGACTTCTCCTCTCGTATTTAGGGTAACAAAGAATAAAATACTAAAACCAAGTGGCTGATATGACTGAACAACAGAAGGGACATCACCCAATGAATTGCCTAAATTAGCAAACAATGCAATAGGACCAAAAAAGCACCACTTGGTTATTTTTACAAAATCAATTTTATCTTTCATTCTTCTAATATACTAACAAGTTACTCCTCAGTGAGAAAAAGGTGACTTGTTAATACACAAATAGTATTTTCATAGTTAAAATGTGGTGATGATACCTTCTACCATTCTGGTTTTTTTCCTTGAGACAAAATGCTTACAAATTAGCTCACAGCAACCTCAAAATCTTGGGCTTAAGAAGTCCTCTTGCCTCAACCTTCCAAGTAGCTGGGACTACAGGTGCCCACCACAATGCCCACCTAGTTTTTCTATTTTTCTTTTTTTAGTAGAGATGGGGTCTCCCTCTTGTTCAGGCTGGTCTCAAACTCCTGAGCTCAGGCTATCCACCTGCCTCAGCCTCCCTGAGTGCTAGGATTACAGGCATGAGCTACTGTACCCAGTCCATTCTTTTTTCTTATAAACACAATTTAATCTTTGACCACAACACTAAGTTAAAAGACTCACAGTACATCACTGAGTAGAAAATGCCACTTAGAAAACCCATACACTAATGCTATTTTGGGAAACACAGAGACCTGGCCAAAGATGAGACATGAAAATAAAATTATCATTCCACCACCCTCGGCAACAAATGCACCTGAAGCAGCCAGTCTTAGATGGTGATTTCCTGATCTACACTACTGTATGATTTTTGACAAAGTCACAAATAATCTTGCAGCATCTCTATTATTCTTGTTTTACCAAAGTGAAAATCTGATGAAGAAAAAGTGAAGGATCCCTGCTAAACTAGCTCTTTGTGACTCTATCTTGGACCGTTTCCATGGTCCCAGTCATGCAGCTATCATCATCTACTTCTCCCTTAACTTGTCTTCCTATCTACTCCCTCCAACATCCCCTCACCCAGCCATCCAACCACATGGACTGAACACCCACTAGCTGCTCACAGGCACTGAACAATGAACCAAACAGACAAGACCTTTCGCAGAGTTGAAGGAAGAGAGAATCATTTAAATATACAGGTTGTCAGATGGTGATGGGAGCAATGTAGAAAAATAAGGCCAGAGAGGGAGGGAGTCACTTTTAAAATGGGATGTGTCACTTTTTTTTTTTTTATTGTTGGGGATTCATTGAGGGTACAAGAAACCAGGTTATACTGATTGCATTTGTTAGGTAAAGTCCCTCTTACAATTGTGTCTTGCCCCCAAAAGGTGTGGCATACACCAAGGCCCCACCCCCTCCCTCCTTCCCTCTCTCTGCTCTTTCTTTCCCCACCCCTCCCTCATTCTTTCTCTCTCTGCTCTCCCCTTCCCCACCCCCACCATGTCCTTAATTGTCATTAATTGTCCTCATATCAAAATTGAGTACATAGGATTCATGCTTCTCCATTCTTGTGATGGTTTATTAAGTATGATGTGTTCCACTTTCAGGATGTGTCACTTTTAAAAGGAGAAGATATCATGGAGGTAAGGGAGCCAGCCTATTTGTAAGAGAAAAGCACTGGAAGTGACATAAATGTCTAGCTAAACCAGTTAAGATACATCATTATAAAGGGATACTATGAAATGTTTGAAAAGAGTAAGGCAGGCAGCTCCCGTAGCTCAGTGGGTAGGGCACCAGGCTGGCAGGTTCGAACCCAGCCCAGGCCAGCTAAAAAAGGACAACTACAAAAAAAAAAAAAAAAAAAAATCAGTCTCCAGAAAGTGCCACGTGCTGATATCATGTATGTAGGTGCACAGATGGAGGAATGGAACATTTGTAGGTACCTACCATGTGTGAGAAACTTTTTTTACACAATGTTCACAACTGTCCTATGACAAGTATCATCACCCTTTTCATACAGGCAGGAAACTAAGGCTCAGAGATAGAGACACTTGCTGGTAACTGGCACTGGTGGGAGCAGCACACAGATCCAACTGCAAAGACTGTGCTTATTACAGTAAGCCACATGCTTGTTACCAAAAATAAAACAAAAAAACAAAAAACCCAGCTGCTTATGTGAAAGTCTGGGAGTCCCCCAAACCACAAGCATTGTACCCTCACCCCAGGGCCCAAGCACATAGCAGGCTTTCACAGCTTCCTCTGGCAGTAGGGCACACACAGTGCCCTTCTCTGCCCTGCTATTTTAAGGCGCTCATGGGATCTCTGTAGAAAAAGCTCTTGTCTTAAAAAAAAAAAAAAAAAAAAAAAAAAAAAAGCCAGCAACGGCCACCCTGAACCACAAAAAGTC
>CAUYPK010008119.1:0-46929 GCA_963574355.1 Loris lydekkerianus | reverse complement strand
CTCTGGTCCTACCTGGTTTTCCAGATGCCATCATTCTCCTTGCCATGGCGTCCATTTCCTCTCGCTTTGAACGTGGGCAAGTCTTTGTGACTGCCATGATGAACAGTGCTTGTGGAAATCTTGCCACATGAATGGCAAGGCTGAGTTTAAAAAGGCAGAACAACATCTTACCGTCTCCCTGTGGCTCTTGCCCTTGGACACCAAGCACCATGCTGTGAGGAAGCCCAGGCTCCATGAAGAGGCCAGACGTTGGTGTTCTGGCTAACAGCTCTGATTTAGGTCCCAGCCAGCAGCTGCTGTCAGTTACCAGACATGTGACCAAAAAAAGCCTTCAGATGATTCTAGACTTCAGCTTTTGAGTCACCTGCATCCTTCCTGTCTTCCAGCAAGGCCTCAGATCCTGTGGAACAGAGAGGAATCGCCTGTTATGCGCTGTCCAAATTCCCGACCCACAGTATTCACAAATGTGAAAAATTTATGCCACTTAATATTGTGGCAACTTGTCACACAGCAATAGACATCCAGTAGGTGGGCACATATAGAACCCAGCTCTGTCTGCCTCCAGCATTTCTGCTTTCAAAGCCAGAAAAGCAGTGTGCAAGATGGAGTCTGAGAAGCTAAGCTCAAGGAGTACAGCTGACCTGTCTGCTCAGCCCACAACACCCCCACCCCCCCCATTATCTAGTTAAGATTTCACTATGTTTGCAAGAATGTTTGTCTCAGGAGACTCTGAGGAGGTGGTAACGTACAGATACTAAGTGCTGTGATATCCCTCGGCATATGGGGTCAGTGCCCCTCTCCTTGAAGGTTACTTTGATGATAGGATGCTTTCTCTTAGATATTGTTAAAGTGAAAATCACCTTTCTGTTGTTTAAACATGTTGCCTTGTTAGGATGGAGACTACTTTGATGTTACGTCTTATCAGATATAGTTTTAATTTTCTGTGTTGGTTTACTTGTATTATTAACTTTATTAGAATTGTAACTGCAGCAGAACAGAATTGAGAGGCTACTCTCGCTGTTTTCCAGAATCGTTGGGCTTCTGACAAACAAAGCTTGTTTGGGCCTACACCCCGTCTCGACATATTGGCTGATGGTGACAGGTGGCCAGACCCTCTTTGCTCGGTAACACCTTCAGGTTCTATCATCTGGTCTGTGAAGACCGTTGTGTCAGCTGCTATAACAAAGTGCTACACACGTGGTGGCTTACCCAACAGAAAGTTATTTCTCACAATTCTGGAGGGTCCAAGACTGAGATCAAGGTATGGATGGGGTTGGTTTCTTCCGAGGCCTCTCTTGTTGGCTTGTAGGGGTCTGTCAATGTCTTCCTTCTGTGCGTGTCTGCGTCCTAGCCTTGTAAGGATACCTGTTGTACTGGATTAGAACCCACCCATATGATCTCATTTTACCTTAATGGTATCGTTAAAAGCCTTATCTCCAAATACAGTCACATTCTGAGGCAAGAGGGGTTAGAACTCAACGTAAGTTTTGAGAGGACACAATTGAACCTGTAACAACTACTCCTAGGGCCTTCTGGGTGTCTGCTGGGCTGGAGGTCTGGCTCCCTCTCTCATTTATCTAGCCTCTGCCCCCCCCCCCCACTCGACTTCTATAGCAGCCAGGGTGGGGAACCTAGGGCCTTGGGGCTACTTGTGGCTTTCTGGATTCTTTTTGTTGTTGTTGTTGTTGCAGTTTTTGGCTGGGGTCAGTTTTGAACCCACCACCTCCGGCATATGGGGCCGGTGCCCCACTCCTTGAGCCACAGGCGCTGCCCGGCTTTCTGGATTCTTGCATGCACTTTTGACTGAATCCAAATTTTAAAGAACAGATCTTTTTAATAAAGGGATTTGTTCGAAGTTTAAATTTGGTTGAGGAGCTGCACTTGGGGATTTGGAAGACTACAGGTGACTTTGAGGCTGCAGGGTCCTGAATGCACACTAGAATCATCTGTTGAGCTCAAATAGCCCAGCTCTACCCCAGACCAATTAAAGCAGAAATCTCTGGGGGAGGACCTGGGCATCAGCACATTTTAAAAGCTGTTCCTTTGTGATTCTTTTTTCTTTTTCTTTTTTTTCTTTTTTTTTTTTTTTTGAGGAGCCTCAAGCTGTTGCCTTGGGTAGAGTGTTATGGCATCACAGCTCAAGGCAACCTCCAACTCCTGGGCTTAAGCGATTCTCCTGGCTCAGCCTCCCAAGTAGCTGGGACTACAGGCGCCCACCACAATGTCCGGCTTTTTTTTTTTTTTTTTTGGTTATAGTTGTCATTGTTGTCTGGCAGGCCCGGGCTGGATTTGAACCCACCTACTCTGGTGTATGTGGCTGGTGCCTTAGCCGCTTGAGCTACAGACACTGAGCAGTCCTTTGTGATTCTAATAAGCACCAGGGCTCAGGCCCACCGGCCTAGGGGGCAAAAGAAGGTCTAAAGAGAGCAGTGGGGCAGGGCATGGATTGATCCACTGTGGTAGCAACTGCTGCTTTGGTTAGACTTGCAGGGATCTTCAAACTGCGGCCCACGGGCCACATGAGGCGGTGTGATTGTATTTGCTACCGTTTTGTTTTTTACTTCAAAATAAGATATGTGCAGTGTGCATAGGAATTTGTTCATGGTTTGGTTTTTTTTAAACTGTAGTCCGGCCCTCCAACGGTCTGAGGGACAATGAACTGGCCCCCTGTTTAAAAAGTTTGAGGACCCCTGCCTCAGGAGAGCCCAACATAATTCATACATCTCCTCGCAATAGGAAGGGGACGGGATGTTAAGAGAAATGAAAAACGAGAGGTAGAGAAATATCCATCCCATTCCTTAAAATGTGAAATTCCATTACAGGACATTAAAAAGAAACCAAAAGAAGGAAAAAAAAAAAAAAAAAGCAAGCAGGAAAGCACAAGATAATTTAGTGGAAGTGAAGAAACAGATGAGTAAGTGGGGTTGGCATGAGTCTTCTCTATTTTATAGCTTGGTTTTCACGTTTCACTTTGGAAATTTCCAACCGAGCAGAATTTATTGACTCTATTTTATGAAATGCAAAAATCAACGTTCACCTTCATTGTTCAGCCTGGGAGCTCGTCACACCAGCCCTCCCCTGACCAGTCCTCAGCCACAAACGCCCATCTCTCCTCTGGACAGATTTTTCCTTCCTCTTAACTCCCAGCCTTTCTCTTTGCTGTGTCTGGGGCTGGCTTGTGGCTTGTGAATTGACACGGGGATGTTGCCTATTCCTGAAGTCATTTATATTGGTATTACTACAGTAAATTCTTTATGAAATAAAAATCAATAGTCACCAACATTCTGAGTAGTGAGGAAAATAATTGTTTATGGCACTCAGCTTAAGCTGTTCTGGTAATCACGTTGAAAAATACAATATTTATTCATTAGATCAAATTTAATGAGGCCTCCTGGCAGTAATTATAAAAATTACTGTAGCAGTAAATTACTAATGAGTTGTGATGTGCTTCCTACCTGTGAAGAAGGACTGGGGGTTGCAAAAGCCTGCTACCCAGATGAGCACGGGAGGGAGGGAGCCCCACGGCCCGCGCTGCAATCTCACCCAGGCAGGGAAGGATTCTTGTGCCCAGACCACAAAAGCAAACAAGAGAAAAGACTGAGAACACCCAACCAGGGGGATTCTTGCCTCCTTCAGAGCAGGTTCAAGATTACAGCATTCTTTTTCCCAAAGGTGAGCATCATCTCAGCGCCTTGGCATCGCCGGCGTGCTGGGGCCGCGGAGGAGTGCTCATCTGATGCCTGGGAAGGACAGAGCTCCTTATTAAGGCTGGGAAATAATTCCAGACACACACTGCCCTTCAAATCTGAGGCCTTGACTTTGACCGCCAATGTGCAGGTTCTACTCTGCTCTTTCAAAACCAGCTGCGGAGCATGGCGTCTGCTCTAATGCAAGCACAGTGGATGCTTTTTACAAGCTCCTGGGGGTGTTTCTTCCTCCTCCAAAGTATCAGAACTGGCTGGAATTTTTGCTCTTTTATTTGTAGCAGGGAACTAAGTGGTTTTTGTTTTTATTGTTAATGATGCAAGTAATCTTCATTGAGAGCTTACATTAAAAAAAAAAAAAAGCCAGAAAATCTTAAAAAAAGTATAGAGTTAAATGAAAACATTAAATTTTGGGAGGTATGGCTGGACACAGCTTTGTTGTGCAGTTTTCTCAATTAACAGAGATGGTGGAGACCAGCCTCACTACCTGGCAGGGCTATGTCCGTTCATCCCCGTTAGTCTTTGTTCCCCAGATGTGGAGCCCAGGCCTGCGATGTGGGATGGGCCATTGCAGGTTTGGCCCCCTCATCCCGGGCAGCTAGAATTTGGGAAGCGGCAGAAACACTCTCCGAAGCTTCAGCAGAGCACTCCCCTCAAAAGCGAGTCTGAATAGCGGGCAGGCTGTCGTCTGGAGTGACAGCTATCTATTCAGGTATTGGCTGCTATTGTCTTCTCACTTGTAACACCGAGAGGATTTTTGTTTGACTTTCAGAATTCTGACAGCATCTCAGAATGTCGCATACTCCCAGCGGGTCCACCCCTCTTCTCACGGGGAGGGCACAATGACATTAGAGTGTACATTTTTTTCTTTAAATTGCAGATGCCTTAAAATGAGATTGTCAGGTTTGTTGGCTTGTCAGACTAAAGTATCAAGATTGTCACAGTGTATTATATCACTATAATATGATCATTGTACACGGAACTAATGAATAATATTGTACTTAGTGGTGGGACGGAGTCACATTAACATTAAAAATGGTGAGCAGACGTGCAATTGTACCCAGGAGAATCTGGGAGAGATGGCTGCCCTGTGGGGCGGAAGGCCAGGACCATGTCACTCAGGGAAGGCCAGGAAGCCCGCTGTGGAGAGGGACGGAAGGAGGCGGCCTGCTGGGGGCTGCACTGGGGCCGAAGGGAAACTGGGCGGTGCTCAGGGAGGCTGACTCAAGCGTTGGCATTTGGAAAATGGTTGTTGAAGGAAGAAGAAAATGTCAATTGGGAGTTTTCTTCACAATTAGAATTGCGCATAGCTACACAAGAAGCCATCTGAAGAGGGTGCGGTTGCAGCTGCAGAATGTCACTTAAGAGTCTGCCTTGCGGATGTTCTCCTTGGCCATGCGTCCAGCCATGAGCTCGTCAGATACTGAGAAGCCCTACTACGCGCCATGCCGGACACTAGGCATCCTTTGTAAGGCTGAAGGTGCAGCAATGCACATGTTGCATACTGACCAACACACAGTGTCCCTGAGGCATAAGTGGCACGGAGGAAAACAGACAAGGGAGGCCTAGCTTATTTTGAGGAAGTGATATGGAAGCTGAGAGCTCAAAGGTGGGAGAGTTAGGATGGGAAAGTGCATTAGAGGCAAAGGAAGTGGATGCTTTGTGCTCCTGGAACTGAAAGGACTGGAGGGAGGCAGGGTCCCCATAGTCTCTGGATGAGGGATGTGGCCTCTGGGTTCAGGCAGCTGGGTTTGAATTTGGGCCAGTATGCCCTACCCCCTCTGAGTTGTCATCTTTCAGGGCCTCAGCACAAGTCCTGGCCCACTGGAGAAATTCATTCCCAGAAACAGTCATCATGGTCACTGAGGCCAGGCTGGTGAGCTTGTTCCAGATGATGGTTTGTTCCATGGTAGACAGGCTTTAGGAGGTAGGGAAGACAGACACAGGCCTGGAAAGGCACTTCTGAGTTAGGATACAGAATAGCAAGTACTTGGATTGATTAGGGATAATCAATTTCCCACAGCAAACATCCATTTCCTTTGTTAGCATCAAGAAACGTGGCCACGCACCGTAAACTGTATATCACAGTATGAGAAATGCCTCCTAGATTTGTTCAGTACACAAGCTTTGCAACTAAGAAGCCCCAAATTCAATACACCATTCTCTTTTGAGAGCTTACAAAGTGGTAAATTTGAAGGGGTATTTTTTTCCCCAGGCAGATTGCTCTTGTGTCTACATATTTCAGGAAGTCTGTTTCCCAAAATGGGTGGAATTTATAGAGTTTATCTTTTCCAAAAGATGCAAGTGTATTTCTCTCACTAATGTTGTTGCAAATTGCACTCATGTTTGAAGGAAGAAAATTCCCACAAGAACTGAAAGACAGGCTTGGCGCCCGTAGCTCAGTGAGTAGGGAGCCAGCCACACACACCGAGGCTGGCAGGTTTTGAACCCAGCCGGGGCCCCACTAAACAATGACAACTACAACCAAAAATAGCTGGGCGTTGTGGCAGGTGCCTGTAGTCCCAGCTGCTTGGGAGGCTGAGGCAAGAGAATCCCTTAAGCCTAAGAGTTTGAGGTTGCTGTGAGCTGTGAGGCCATGGCACTCTGCCGAGGGCGACACAATGAGACTCTATCTCAAAAAAAAAAAAAAAAAAGAACTGAAAGACAAATTAAATATTTGCACCCAGAGCCTTCCTAGACGTCAGAGGCATCAGTGTTCAGCGTCTGAGGAGTTGTCCCTGCACCGCCCGGCAGCTCTGTTTCTCCCAGCTCAGGAGCAGCGTGGTTAGATGCAGCGCTCAGCGTCTTCGTCTTTCCTACCTCGGCAGCCCTCGAAGGCTACTCGAGGTTCATTTTGCACGGGTGGGTTTCCAATATACTGATAAAGGATTAGCTTGGGCCTGGTATTCCCGGAAAATGACTTGGTTAAAACATACACTTTATTCCACTTCTCTTCATCCGCCTTATCCCCTAGTAATTCTCCCATGTTAGTCATTGTCATGGAGTGCAGTGTACAGCATTAGTATTCCTGCTAGGTATGACATGGCTTTTTCTAACCTGTACTTCCGGAAGATCATAAGCTCTTATTTTCCGAGAAGTTTCGCCTAGAGGAAGGGCATCCACCGAGGGGTCGACTGAGCTTTGTAACCAAAACGGCTGAACAAATGAGATGTGGGAATTCTAAACTGGCTTATCACTTCAAAATGCATAAGCCAGGGAGTGCTGGGGAGGGCAGGACGGGCTAAGAAGCAGAGAGAGCAGAAACAGGCTGGAGACTCACCAGTCCTGCCAGGTGCGGCTTTGTCTGGCCCGCACTGCCTCTGGTACGCGAGGGCACACGCACATTCTCACGCAGCTCCACTCTTCCTTGCCTTCAAGCCTGCTGCCCCCGAGCTCTTTTTACAGTGCCAGGTCTGAGTGTGGCTGAAAGAGCCATCTGCAGAGCCTGCTCCATGCACATGGTCAGCTCTTTGTGGACGCTGCTTACTGGGGGGACTTTAGAACTCAGCCTCTTTGTCCCGTAGACCGCATACTTCTGTGGGCTTTTCCCCCCTAAATTGAACCACTCCTGTCCCTAATTGTGTCACTCCTGCTGTCACCTCTAGCCATCAGAGCCGGTGGCATGGTTCTGATTGTGTTGCGATGCGTCCTTGAAGCATTCTTTTTGTTTGTGTTCAATGGCTCTCCTTCAGCTCACAACACAGTGGTGGCAATGGTTTCCTAGGGTCACCCATTCTCCTCTGAGGACCAGCCCAGAAAAGCTCAGTCATAATGAACGGGGCTTCAGACGGATGGACACACACACACGGGCTTGAGAGCCCTCCTGGCTTCGGCCACTCTAACAAGATTTTGTCATTTGTAGCTTTTGCACATTGGAAAAACTTTCATCTCTGAGTTTCTATGGGCTATAAATACTTGGTAGGTTAAAAAGGAATCATTCAGAACATGAAATCAACATAACCTGTCACGTACACAGCAACACACCTCAACAGAGCCCTTCAGCTTCTAGGCCAGAGCTCCAGGAATCTGAGACAGGGCTTCCTACATCCCATCACTCATTCACTTCCCTCCCAGGCTGGACACTGCTCTGGGTTATGACCTCTTTTGGTTGGATATTTTCCTAATGAGGCAGGAGGATTAGGTCTCCATGTTACTTACACCTTTTAACCATGAAGTGAAAACTGTTGATTTGGTTGGGATTGGGGAAAATCTTTAGAATGCATGGAAAACATGATGTGGATATTATATATCTAGCACTAATTGAGAAGAGTCTGGCAGAGAGAACTTCTATTTTGATCCTGAAGAGTCACTACAATTCTGGTCTTTATGACTTAATTTTTTCTTATTAATTGCTTTTTTTTTTTTTTTTGGCAGATTATCAAATAAATATGTGATTGCTGGAAAATATTTAAGTAAGATAGAAAGAGAAAAATAAAAACCAATGATATCTTCCAAAGACAGTATTCTTAACATTTTGCACCTGTTTTTTTTTTTTTTTTCTAATTGAGGTATAACGTACATAGAGATAGGTGCACTACTCATAAGTGGACATCTCAATATTTAAATAAATCTTTATTTTTTTATTTTTATTTTTCACTTAAATAAATCTTTAAAAATCCTATATGCCCATGTCACCATCACCTAGATCAAAATATTTCTTGTACCCTAGCAAACTCTGTTGTATCCTCTCCTGGTAACATTGGCTTGGAGGTCCCTCCTCCAGAGGTAACCACTTTCTGATTTATATGTAGTTTTGTATATATCACATTTGTATACTTTATATTTCTATATCTTAGCTTTTATACTTTGTATAAAAATGTGTATACATGGGCGACGCCTGTGGCTCGGTGGGTAGGGCACTGGCCCCATTTACTGAGGGTGGCGGGTTCAAGCCCAGCCCCAGCCAAACTGCAACAAAAAATAGCCGGGCGCATGTGGTTCCAGCTACTCGGGAGGCTGAGGCAAGAGAATCACCTAAGCCCAAGAGCTGGAGGTTGCTGTGAGCTGTGATGCCACAGCACTCTACTGAGGGCGACAAAGTGAGACTCTGTCTCTGAAAAAAAACAAAAAAAAGTGTATATATCACACATGTGATCTATAAAATGTGTATACATCACACATTTTAACAAAAATGTATCAAACTATTCACGCAGTATTATAACCAAATGCTTTTTATGTCATAATGAAAATAGAAATATTTACTGTAGCATATTTATAAAATAAAAATTTCACACAGTATCACTTTCTATAATATCAATAAAATCTCACATGTATATTGTGTATAGATATATAATTTACACAATTGTCACATATGTTATCTTTTTGTCGATAAATATAAAGCTAAACAATCATTTTTAATGGCTGCATCACGTTGTTACATGGAGCATAATTTGTAAACTATTTTCCTAGTGGACATTTAGCATTTTTTCCTTGTGATTATATTTTAAAATTGCCATTAGGGTAAAATCTATGAAGGTACCTATTTCAAAGCTTCTGTAATCCTGTTTTGCTAGTTACGAGTGTTCTCAAATGCTCCACCATTTTCCTATCGTCCCTCTCCTTTGTTCCATTCCCCTCCCGTGTGTGTATTCACCTGGTGGCACGCTGAAGGGCTGTGTGTGCATTCTACCTTACTGTTACTCCAGCAGAATCCAGCCTGCTCTTGGAGCAGAAGATGTAAGGTATGTTTGGGTCCACACACCACGTCATATAATTTTTTTAAAGTCATTAAAAAATTCTCACCAGATTTCGTTTCTAGTTGGAGAATTCCTCACAGATCACCCAAGTCTTCCAATTTATAACAGGGGGAGAAATGTACCTTGCTCAAGCCCTCTGCCTGAGTGAAGTTGTAATGTCACCCCTTCCACTTGACAGAAAGCCCCTTCATGAATACACACGGTGCATTTCCCTCTGCTCTAATCCATCAATATCACCGCCCTTGTTTCCCAGCTCCAAGCCCCAGGCTTTTTGTATAATACTCCACGCTTTTTATTAGGAGTTAGATTGTCTCTCACAAAACTCCAGTGCTGTGGGTTGGCATGTTTGCTGAATTTTCAAATCAGGGGTTCATTTTCCTGGTCAGTTATTTAATTTATTTTTTAAAGACATCTTTTATTTCCAGTCAAAAAAAGACAAGAAAAAAATAATTCTTAGAGATCTGTGTTTAAAGTAAAAGGGGTTTTTATTAGGATGTTTGTTTACATCCACACTACAGAATTCTTTTTAGTCTAGAAGCTACAGGGATTATTATTTTTTTGTTATGGAATCCCTAGATCTTTGTGGGAGGGCTGGAAGCACCAGTTTCTCTTCCATTTAAACAAATTCAATTCAATTCACTTGCATTGGCAGAGCACACCAAAATCTTAATTTTCTCAGCCATGGAGAGCACAGTCGGCTTGGGAGCTTTATAAATGTGGATTTTTTTTTTTTTTTTTTAATTCTAACACATACCTAGAAAAGAAAAACATACGTTCTTCTCTAAAGCAAGGAAGGTACATGAAGTTTCTTTCCTAAAACCCTTCTTGGCCAGGAGATTATGGGTGAGTAAAAGTAAGTATATGTTTCTTATTGGCTTAAAAGAAATAGGGAAGTAAATAAATACTTGCTTTTAAAAATTCAAACAAACATCTGAAAACGAGAAAAATACAATTTGGTCTTGGACGGTCCCTTTGCCTGAGAGTTAATCATTAATGGTTAAGATTTGTACATCATGCTTTACAAATAAAAGGTGGGGTGCAGTGTCCATTTGTAATGCAAAAGGATGTTTTCACTCCGTGGTATGCTGGACACTTCTTTATGGCAGAACACAAAGATTGACCTCATTCCTGAGGGACAGCATAATATGGATCTCTGTATTTATTAACCATTTTTCTATTAAAAAGCCTAGGTATTGGGCAGCGCCTATGGCTCAAAGGAGTAGGGCGCCCGCCCCGTATGCTGGCGGTGGCTGGTTCAAACCCAGCCCTGGCCAAAAACTGCAAAACAAACAAACAAGAAAACAAAAAACTCCAACAACAACAACAAAACACACACACACACAAAAAGCCTAGGTATTAAATCTAACTGTGTCCCGGGCCGAGTTATTCTAGCTACGAATCTTAGCCAGGCTTGGGGATAGTCACAACTGGTGTTTGGTGATTGTTTTTACCCATTTTTATTCCCAGAAAAGAAGGAATGGAGCAATCCACAGCCAGTGGTTGGCCTGCCTGCCCCGAACACAAAGGTCCTCAGAAAACCTCTTTTCTTTTTCCATCCCAGTCTCTCCCAACCTCTTCCCCTTTCAAATGGAAAAGAAAGGTACCAAGAAAAATTCTGGGACCTCGCGACTAGACTGATCTACACAAACTTGTTTGGGGAAATGACTTCGTTATACTTTTCTAGCTCATAAATTACTGGTTTCCTTCTACAAATTCTTTGGATTGTTTGCATTTGGGCAGTGATGATTGTTGTCAATGGGGAGATTACCAGTGGCTGGAGAGTTTGGCGGATGGGGTAACTTTGCAGAGATTTCACACCAAACCTCTTTTTTTTTTTTTTTTGTAGTTTTTGGCCAGGGCTGGGTTTGAACCTGCCACCTCCTCTGGCATATGGGGCCAGTGCCCTACTCCGTTGAGCCACAGGTGCCGCTCACCAAACCTAATTCTAACAAGATGCCCTTGATCCAAACTTACAGCACCTGAAGCTCTATGTTCTTGCTCCCCCTCCCAGTAACAGACTACGTAAGTAAACGGAAAACCACACAAAGACTCACACATTGACAGGGCTGAGTTCTGTGTGTTATGTTTGTACTGTCAGACCACGGAAAGCAGATAAGGTTTAGGGAGAAAGGAAGGCTATTTACTAGAACAAAATGCACAGTAGTTCACATTACATATTTTCTTGATGGACACCAAGTGACATCTATACTGATTGACTGTGCCTCTCCACAGAGCCAGGTTCCAAGTGATGGATAAGCCAGTCTCAGGCGAGTGTCAGGAAGATTATCAAAGAAAGAGCTGTCTGTAGTTGTTCCCTTTCAGAGGAGATTGACAACTCACCCTAACAAAAGGAAACATTAGTGTGCTATTTGCGTCTCCCAAAGAGACTGTGATAAGATGACGTGATAAATGGTGGGGTGAGGGCGGGAGGGAGGTTGCCATAAAAATACATAACGTAGCTAAATCGTGAAGTGCAAAGAAAACCTTGGCTCCCACATTGATGAGACTTGTTTATTTTTAAAAGGTGAGCTAGCCAGAGCAACAAAAGTGCCTGCAAATGACAGCATAAGTTCTCCAGCCAGGGCTGCTAACAGTACCAAGAGAAATCTTAAACATGACACGTTTTCCCACCCTTTCATACTATACCTAATTGCTTTAATAGGACCACCGATAACTTGCACAAGAAGACACAGTGGGACCCAGGACTAAAAAAAATGAGGCAAACCTCCCTCCTCCATGAGATCCAGAGTGGGGTCTCTGGTCCGCCATAGCCCCAAGACAGATGTTTGCATATTGAATTCACAGAGGGCATTTATTGTGACTTGGAAACCAATAGGATGAACTTGAATGTATCCAAAGAGGACATTGTCCCCCAGAGAGGGTTCACCTACAACTGCAGGCACTGTCACTCCTCCTTAATTGAAGGGATGGCGCCAATTCCCAGGGTTTTTAGGCCATCTGGCAGGCTTACCTCCCGAGGTCATGTGTGGAAGTCTCTGTGAGTGGGCTGAACTTGGACATGACAAATGCTTTGACAAATGGCTAAAGTCCACAAGCTCAATCAGGGAGCATCCGCTCTCCCTCTGCCTTCTCACAGCATTCCCAGCCCCCACAGTGCCACTGCAGAATCTCCAGCCCCTGGCAAACCAGATTCTGTCTAGCAGGTGGCCAGGGCCAGGTACTGGGAGGGATGGAAAAGAAAGACTCTTCTGAGCTCTGTGCCCAGAAGCTGCCCAAAGACCAACAAGGTGGGGACATCATATTCTGTCGACACTTTGTTGTTGGTAGAAAACATGGTCAATGTAAAAAATCAGTAAAAACTATGGGAGGTCTTTCTGATTTCTTAGTCAATGTTTCCTTCTTTACTTTCTTACACTGGTCTTTGTTGACCAGTAGGAATGACATAATCAGGTTATGCCAGTCACTAATTTGGTGTCTTTAAGGACATGTGAAGCCCTCGTGCCCATGGAGGAGGACAGATATAGGTCTGGGTCCCTCCACATTTAGCTGACCTGCAAGAGAGAACTGGAGAACCCACGTCACAACAATGTCTTATTGTTTCCTTTTGTTTGATTTTCTCCCTCTTTGTGTCCATGGACAACCACATTCTTTAAATAAAATCCAACCCCTTTCTACCCTAGACAGCCTGCCAGTTTCATCATAGGTTATGGGGCCTTCTAAGCTCTGATGCAAACCAGAAACTCCTGATGCAAACCAGGAGTACTGATGCAAACCAGAAACATTTCAAGAAAGCCTAGCTCTAAATGTGAAAGTGAGGTAGAAACAGGGACGGGGGTGGGGTGGGGGGGAATGGCAAAATGAACAGAAAGGCAGAGAAGAAAACTTTTGCAAGAACTAGGGAGAAGAAAGGAGGCAAACTACCGGGTTGGAAAGAAGGATTGGGGACAGGAAGGAAAGACAGGAAGATTGTGTGTGCGCCTGTGCCTGTGTGTGTGTGTTGGAGGGGGAGGAAGTGAGAACAAACAGCTAGCAGGTCAAGGAAAGAAAGCAGATGACATGAGCAAAAACCTAAAACAACAGAAACAAAAGCAAATAAGCAAGACCTGATGTGCACAGGGCCCTGCCCCAATTCTCTAAGGTTAGCAACATCCTCCAGGTGATCTGACAGTGACACCAGCTGGCTGCTGAGACCACAAAGAGGAATTGTCTTAGATTGTTATCTCTAACCAGCCAAGCTATATTTTATAAACCAATTCTTAAATGGAAACAGAATTGGAAGAACTTAGAGATCATGTTTTCCAACTTCCTTATCTTACATTTGAGGACAGCAGGTCCTCAGATCACCAAAACTGATCTAATGCCTAACCAGTCAACAAAACAAAAAGTGTGGCTCTGCACCTGTGGCTCAAGTAGCTAAGGCACCAGCCACATACATCTGAGCTGGCGGGGTCGAATCCAGCCTGGCCCGCCAAACAACAATGATAGCTACAATCAAATAAAAAAATAGCCGGGCATTGTGGCAGATGCCTGTAGTCCCAGCTACTTGGGAGGTGGAAGCAGGAGAATTGCTTGAGCCCAGGAGCTGGAGGTTGCTGTGAGCTGTGATGCTACAGCACTCTACCCAGGGCGACAGCTTGAGGCTCTGTCTCAAAAAAAAAAAAAAGAAAAAAAAAAGTGCAATCCACGACCGTGGACACAGCACTTCATTCTAACCAACTCCATCCAGCTTTTCTTGCTATTAATCTTTAAAAACTAAAAATTGCCTTGGAGTTAACTACATTTTGGTCAATAATGCGCAAGCAATATTAAAACACAAGTTGTGATTGTGCATTATATCTGACCTATTTAGGTGTACACAGAAGATTACCATATAAACTTAGTTGGGGGAAAGTAATCACAGACACATGTGTAGTACTCTTTGACTTAAAACAGCTTATCGAAGAGAAAGCATAATTTGACTAAGTATGGCCTTTCTTCCATATTCTGGAAAGCTTAACAAAAATAACAAACAGTTGTCTGCTTTTTAGGAGTATATATCAGATATAGATTATATATTTTATCAGATATAGACTATATATTTTATCAGTTTTTAAAGAATATGCTGGAGAATCATCATGTATAAGAGACAATAGAAAGATTCTAAATATTTTCAGTGTTTACATAAAACCCTGAAAAGTAAGATTTAAGTAGCGAAAGTGAAGTAGACTTCAGAGGTCTTTTTTCCCCAGTTATGTCTAAAAATGGTTTCATATACCAAAGAAAGCATTTGAATTAAAAAAAAGCCACACTCAATATAAGAATGCAAATCAGTACATATTGGGCATGAGGAACATCGCCCTGGGACTTTATAAAGCAATTTGGCTCTTGGAAAGTTACAAAAAATATTCTTGTAAGGAGGAAAATAAAGAAATGAATGTATTTGGGGAGAGTTACAACTTCTAATGGTATATGAAGCACTGGTTGTTTACCTTAAGCAAAACTTTCTTACATGGCTGAGTCTGATAAAATATTAAAAATAAAGGGAAAAAATCTTTATGATTTCAAAGAGTAATTTGATTTGTTTTGTTGGCTATTTATTTTTAAAGCTATACAGTCATTTTCTGCTTTACTTTGGTCAAATTAAAGGGAAAAGAAAAAAATCACACAAGAAAATAGTTAAGTGAAGTTGACCATATAGAAAAACATAGACGCTTTGTCACTTTGTGACAATTTATGAACATTTTTCAATTTCTGCCTGTTTATGAACTTTCCCTCTGAGCACCTCTGCATATTTACTGACTGCAGGTGATGTAATGTCCCCCTCAAGAGGGTGCCCAGGCTGCCCAATGTCATTGACAGGAATCTCTAAAGTTGGGTATAGGACACAGGGCCAGGCCCTGCTGAAGCAATCTTTGGTCCCTGCTGTAGTCAGCTTTGGAAATCTGGGGCAGAGGACATCACAACACAGGGTGGGCAGAACCCGTAACCTGTCCAGCTCTCCCAACATAACACCAGTAATGTGCATCGTTTCTCCTGGGAGCAAACCAATGATTCTGTTGATAAAGACCCAACATTTATAATGTGTCCCTGCCTGTCTAAATGAATCCATATCATTAATACAACTTGCACAAAACACAATTACAGATTCTTCCCTGACAAACATTCTGAGCTGCTGCTGAGTCTCTGAACTGCCTTTTAGCTGAATTGTTATTAAATTCAAACATGCTCTTTCCTCCTCCCCCTCAGGAACATATGTTAAATAATTTAAACATTTTAGAGAAGTACTTTCACTTATTTAACTGAAAACAAGTAATGTAGTTTGCAAAGTAAAAGGCAGGGTTTTATCTTTTAGATAAAAAGAAAAAATGTTTAAAAGAGAGAAAGACATGTATTGTCTATTTAACAATCAAAACACTACAATAAAATAAAATAAAATAAAATAGTGGTATCATAATAATGAGCTCTCTTTCAAATGGTTTGCTCTGAACTAAATGGTGTTCTTTATGTAATAGAATGACAAATTGTTTAATTCAGTATCAAATATTCATGAGCTGCAAATGTGCTGCATCACATGAACGGGTGCAAAATCATAAACAAATATTGTGGCATGAACAGAGACGGAAGCTAATGGAAGTGGACGTCTGCACAGGTTTTCAACATTGTTGTGGCTTTGGATCTATGAGAGAGAGAGGAGAGGAGAGGAGAGGAGAGGGGAAGAGAGGAGAGGAGACTCTTCCTCCATCCCTAACTCTTCCCAAGTGCTGCTGTAGGAGAATAAAAGGATAAGAAAGGAACCTGGGTATGGATTCTCACAGCTCCCTTTTTCCTGCAGATCAGAAAGCTGAAAGCAAATCAGGAATTAGACCACAGTATGTCAGAAATTCCTAGACATTTCAAAATGGTGCAGGGTACTACTATTCATATGAATCTCTTTTTTTAAGGTTAGAATGGCTGATTATCCTGAATCTGAATTTTAAAATGAAGTGGATTTTGACTATTCTGGGAGGGATACACGAGAGATCGTCATTTGCATGGTCTACATGGCCATTTGTCTGCCCTTTGCATGGCAGGGATTCATAGGAAAGACAAGTTCGTGGAAATGAAGACAGGTTTCTGGAGCTAGAACACCCAGCTCTAGTCTGCGTCCTTTTAGACCTCCCTGGATCAAATTTATTAATATAGGATGATCAATTTCTTCTTTTAGTCTCAGCCAAACTCTCTCAATGCCAGGCAAGTCTCTCTCTCTCCTCCCTGTCCTCACAGTATTTTACCTCATAGCAATGGAAAGATTGGTATTCAGAAGGAGAAAGGAAATGTTAGATGTTCTGGGGGCAAGTACAAGTTTCTTTGGCTTTAGGGGTCAGACTTCACTACTTCCCAGAGTTCAGACAGGGTTGAACACCACCTATTTCATGAAGCAGTCCTTTCCAGGAGTTCCGTTCCTATCTCTGTAAGCAGACACTTGGAGTTGCCTAAAAATATCTCCAAGAACACCACAATATCAAAATCAACTCTCTCAAATGGCAAAAAGAATTTCTGGTTATTAACTCTACCGTCTCCTGTTAGCTAAGCTCATTTGTTTTCCCTTCCAAGAAGAGCGCTTCAAGCCTCTAATCACACCTAATCTTTCTGCAAAGTTGTTTTCCTAAAAAACCATGTAAATCAAGTTTTTGTAAATCTGATCATATGTTTTATGCATCAGGGGAACTGGGAATGTAAAGGAACTCATGGTGCACCCTTCTGTAAAATGAAGATTTGCTCCCTTATTATTCATTTTTGTAAATCTGAATAATCATTCGCTGGGACGAAGGAGGGATGCCTTGATTTAGGTTTTTGCATTCGGTGTCTGTACATTTCTTGTTTTCAGTAAGCCCCAGCACGGGCACACATTTCATCTTTAGAGGAAGGAAACAGCAAACGTGCTCCTCAATCCCAAATCATAAAGACCGTCCAAATTCTGTGCCAGTGGATCGTAATGAGTCATCGTTTGGCTGAGAAAATCAGCAGAGAGCCTCGCCCCTGTCCGGAAGGTAAAGGCCGGAGAGACCCTTTCAGACTGTTTTGGTTCTCTGTGCCTTTCCTCTTTTGCTTTTAGCAAATGAAAAGACGCACAGAATTCTCAATTTCAATTAGAATGGTGTCTATTAAAGCTTTATCTAGGGGACGTCCCCCAAATCCTTGTCTATGAAATTGCTCAGCGCCAGGAATCCCGGAGAACTGGTCTGGGAAGGGGCAGGTTTCCTGTCGGTTCCATCGCGGAGACCGCAGGCGTCTGTGCGAGGAAGGGCTTGGCAGTGCGCGTGGAGGCAGGTTCCCAGCATCTGCGCTGCGAGCCGCACCCCAAAGGGGGGCTTTCTTGAGGTATTTTCCTACTTTCCATTCCCTGGATCCCAGTTAAGGGAAACATTTTAAAGATGTGTCCTCTTACCATGATGGAACAGCAGACCCCCCTCCTCCCTTCCTCTCTCCTTCTTCCCTCTCACCTAGACGAGCAACGCAAAAGGTCTGATATTTGAGAAATGTAATTTTATTAGCGATAAGCCTGTGCTACGTGTAGAGGATCTCCTGGTTTTAATTTGGGACATTCCCCAGACCTAAATTCTTAGCCTGGAGGAGACCACTTAGAGCTGGGTCGGGCAAACAGGGTATCCTTCGGTAAAGAGGAACTAGCCGAGAGTCGCGCGCGGCTGAGCGCTGATGTCGGCTCAGGTCCCGGGAAAATGCCGGGGTGTGGGGTCCAGCGGCCGAGCCCCCCATCAGGGCTCCGCGCAGCCCGGCGGGGACAGACGCGTCCGGACTGGCTCCGCGAGCCGCGCGTTCCAGCAGGGGGCGCTGTGGCTCCGGAAACCGCCCGCCGGCGCGGCACCTTCCCGAGTGCAGCGTCCTCTGGTCGCTGCGGCTGGTGACGAGGGCCGGCGGGGGTGTCGCTGAACCAGGCACAGAGGTCTTCCCGCCCACGGTCCCTGGGCGAGGAGAGCAGTTAATACGTTCACAGAAACGCCGCCGAAGAGGCATTTTAGGAGCAGGTCACCAGCCTCGCAAAGGCAGCGAAGGGAAAGTCAGGGATGGAAGTGAAAGCCCCTTTCGTCCCTTTCCCTCTGTCCTCCGCCCCCGGCACAGCTCTGCGTCTCCCTCAGGGGCTGCACTCTGACTCGGCACGCTGAGCCGCAGCCCAAGTTGTAAAAGCCGCCTGCGGTTGGGGTGACTAGATTCCCTGACGCCGTCGGTCAGCGCTGGGTCGCCGCTGGGTTCCCAGGAAGGAGAGGCAGGAATCCTGTGCGAGAGACTCCTCTGGGCTCGGCCGGGAATCTGAGGCAGAGAGACAGGGAAGTCGCAACAAATAATCTAGAAACCACTCCAGCCCCGAAGTGTCTGAGGAGCAGCGAGGCTCAGGGCAGAGATTTCCAAGCTGTTCCTAAGGGGCTCTGAGTGTATTTCATGGGGTAAAAACGCCTGAGGCCACAGCTGGAGAAAGGCTGTACATATCGCTCTTGCTTTCTCCCCTCCAACTTTCAGGGAAAGAAGTCTTAGTAAATGTCCTAGAGGTTCTACAATTCAAACAAACAAATGAAAAACTCAATCTTATTTGATCCAGCGTTTATGAAACTTATCTGACAATGAATTTTTTTTTCTCTTCACAAACACCCGTACTCCAAGCACTTGTGTTCTGTGAAGTACACTTTGAGAAATACTGAGCATGGATAAAAGAGCAAAATTCTAGGGATGAAGAAAATTCTGCATTTCTGTCGATTGCTTCTGAGCCTACCCGCTGCTGTAATCTTTGAGGAGTCTTGTAGCCTCTCTGGACCTGAGTTTCCTTTTCTGTAAAGTGTTACCTTCATTTCTCCACGTTTAAGTGGCTCCTGGCTGGAAAGGGAAGGGCAGATGTCTGAATCCATCAGAGTTCCTAAAATTTATGCTTCTGAAGATGGAAATTGATCACACACTTATGTTGACAGTAGGACTTGTCTAAAAATGGGCAAAATAAACAAAATCATATAAAAAAAGAAGCAATAAATATAACTGTCTTAACACAATAACCAAGAAAATGCCAGGAAGGCTATATTAACCAGTGTGATGAAAATGTGTCAAACTTTATAAAACCAATGTATGGTGCCTTATGATCGCATGAATGTACACAGCTATGATTTAAAATTAATTTTAAAAAATCAATATTCCCTTTGTATTTGGTTTATAAATCACAAGCCATACTAGTCCTGCAGCTACTCGTGTACCTGTTGACTTTGCTTAATCTATGGAACAGCTGCATGCATTATTCTCTTTGCTTTCCATGTGCAAGACTGCAATAGTTTTTTTTAAAAATTCATGAAATGAATGAATTTTAATTGTGGAGGACATTTATTCCGGACTTTAACAGGGTTCCTACAGATTGGAAGGACTTACCGTCTCTGAGGACAGCGTGACGAGCAGTAGTTAGGGGCTGACATTAAGGAAATGGTACAAGTTGTAAAGTGTACACCTGAAGGTTTATTTCTAAGTGGCTATAAAGGACAGTGGCTGGAGTGATTCAGATCCTTCACGCTGAAAGGGCATTGCCTTTCTTGTTCAAATCCCTACCTCTCCTTCGCTTGGGAATGGAAATGACAAGAAACAGAATTACCTTAAATGCTTTTCTCTTGGGATGGCCATCAGAGGTATGAGAAGCAAGATGGGGAAACGTGGTTTTGCATTATGATGTGCCTGGCCACCCACTTTGCTCCTGCCTCGCTGCATGCCAACAGTGCTTATACAACAACTCCTGATTGAGCACCTACTGTGTGCTAGGTGTATATTCCCATCATGGGGGAGGGCCCCTTTCCCATGCTCCTGTTTAAGTTCTGAGTTCTGTATGTAGACTTCTTTGATATTTCCAGGCTTCATTGATATCTACCCAATTCTAAATTGCTACAGTTGGAACGACACCGTTTAGCACTTGGTATACATATCCTGCCTGGTTGCTGTGATTTCACATGAATGTCTATTAGGATGTAAGCTTTGAGAGAGCAGGGGCTACACCCTAACAATATTTCGCTTGCCTGTGGTGCCTCTATAAATACAATTCACCAAATCATGGCAAATAACAATAGCCTTGGGAATCCTTCTGACTACAGCTTTCTGCACCTTGGAGTAATGAAATGCTGTTTTGAGCCTATGGTACTTGTGCTGTAGGTTGCCCTGTCCATTCTCTGTTTCTGTTACTTTCTGTTTGTTTCAGAATTAGAGGTCGGATCTGGGGTTTACTTCTCACTATTTGTTACTGATAATGTTGTGCCTTAAGACTTGTTGAACACAGAATTAAGTGCCTTTCTGGGTGGTCTGAATTCATTCCCAAAGGCAGCTTTCCCTGATGTGGGTCTTTCCCCCTGACTTTATGTTTTACTAGTTTGTGGCTTCAGTCAGTGGACGCAGCCACAGATGACACCAACACTCTAGGTGGCCCAGGAGAGGGTTTGAGGGACTGTGGTGTCTGGATTCCTTCAGAGGCCTGCAGGAAATTAGTGATGTGGGTGTGGCTTTGCCTCTGCCCTGCCTACACCTCCACTGGCATCCTCCTCCCACCATCTGAGGCTCTACCTCTTCCTCCCCTGGGGTCTCATCCAAGTGTGGGGCTGGTAAGTTTTTCCAGTGAGTCCCCTCCTGAGTGTGTATTTATGTGAAAAATTGACTGGAAACATACTAAAGGGCTTTACAAAGCCTCACTGGGCTGGTCTTTCCCAGTTCTCTCTAATGATAACCTTTGCACCTATTTTTTACAGGCTACAAAATACTTTTGTGCACAGTGTCATTTGAGCCCTAAAACTGCCCCATGAAGGGGGCAGAGGACAGGGGACAGGTAGGGAGGCAGGGATCAGGTGACTTGTGCCGAGTGGGAGGAACTGGTACCACCTGGTTCTTCCCCTGCCTCCCCCACCCCACTCTCGGTTTTGCCCGAACTTGTGGTTACTGGCACACCCACAGTGGAGTAGAAAAGTCATCTGAAACCTGAGACTGATACTAGGTCTGTGTAGGTAATAAGGATGGTGAAAAATACATGTAACGGCTCCAGTGTGTCCAGCACTTGCTATGTGTGAGGGGTCATCTTCATGCTATCTCATTTAACACTCACAGAGTCCAGCCCCCAGAGGCCGTGGACTTTTATCCCATTCTGCGATAGAGCTTAGAGCAGAGTTTCCTCATCACTGGCTGATGCTGCTCAGACAGAAAGCCCTGTTTTGTCTGTTTCAAGCCCACAACTATTCAGTTTCATTGCTGGCTGAGAGGTTTAAACAAGGTAACTTAAAACAAGTGTCTTGCATGGTGCCAGAGGATGGATGGCAAGCTCACAGCAAGCACTAGGTCTTTCTCTCCTTTCCCTTGGTCTAGGGAAAAGACCTACCTCCCAGCCCCGCAACCCCCCGGGTTTTGGTAGTCCCTATAGCATAGTGCTTTCATCAGCCAGTCCTCAGTAAATGTTCACTGAGTTCAGTGGAAATCAAAGCCAGGGATGAGGAAATCAACTAAGCATGTAGGGAAAGTAATGACGACCCGGCAGTGATGTTGGGAAGGCCGCTGACGTCTAAGGTGGGGCACAGTGAGACTGGGTTGTGGCTCTGGGCCCCAGCACTGCCTCCTGCGTCTTCACCCACTGCCCCACCTGCTCCTTTGTTGGCGTCTTTGTCTCCATTTCTCCTCGTGTTACTGTGTCTAAGGCTTCTGTGTACAGCAACACTGCAGTCACCTTGGCAGCACTGCCTCCCCTGCCGCAGGTGCATGTGTACCCTAACACCCACTCAGCGCGGAGCCCCAGGCTTCATACTTAGCACATCTTGTACTGAGTTCATTATTCCCTCATCCCACTTAGCTGCTTTTCATTTTAAGCTCACTTGAGTTATTTCCAATAATGATGGTTTTATTGTAAGAACACATATGTGGGGGAATCTAGTCGAAGCTGGGAAAGCGAAACCCCAACCAGGCCCAGGGGTAGAGAAAGCAGCTCTGGGAACATTAACAGCCGGAGGCAGTGCGCTCAGTGCAGGCGCCGCTCACCCCACCCAGCCGGCCTCCGGGCGCTGCCCCTGCCCTGGCTGCTGAGTGGCCGGCCCACCTGTGTGTGCGCGTCTTCTCTCTACCCCGTAGCTTCTGCCAGCTGCTGGTTTCCTAGTCCTCACCTTGCTCATTGTTTCTGCTTCTACAGAACTTCCGCTTGCCTCAAGCCCCCACAATCTCTGTGCCGGCTTTAGATCCCACTGAAGACTGCCTCAATCTCTTGGTATTTTTGTGGTTCAGGTGTGAGAGAATCTGATGTCCTGGAGAATCTTTTCCTGCCGGACTACCTTACGGGTTGTTTATTAGCCTATAGATTGCCTGCCCTTGGGTAAAGAGCCCACTGATCCAATCTGTCAGCTGTGGCCAAGGATAGGACCCACGGGCTGCCCCAAATATGCCCTGCTAAGTGAAATAAAGGACCACGTGTCGCATGATTCCATTTCTGTGAAATGTGTAGAATAGACAGATCTCTATATAGAAAAAGTACATTAGTCTAGGGCTAAGCTTGGGGGTGGGGGTTTGAGCATGACAGTTGAGGGTTATGGAATTCCCTTTGGGGTGATGAAAATGTTCTAAAATGAGGCCAGGCACAAAATAAAATAAAATGAGGCGAGGTGCCTTGGCTCATGCCTATAATCCCAGCACTCTGGGAGGCCAAGGAGGGTGGATCGCCTGAGCTCAGGCGTTTAAGACCAGCCTGAGCAAGATCAAGACCCGTCTCTAAAACTAGCCGGGCATTGTGGTGGGCGGCTGTAGTCCCAGCTACTCAGGAGGCTGAGACAAGAGGATTGCTTAAGCCTAGCCGGGAGTTTAAGGTTGCTGTGAGATGTGACACCATGGCACTCTACCAAGGGTGAGCAAGTGAGACTCTGTCTCAAAAAAAAAAGGGTAAGAGGGACTTTACGTAACAAACTCAATCAATGTAACCTAATTCTTTGTATCCTCAATGACCCCCCCCCAAAAAAAAAGTTCTAAAATTGCTCCTGGTGAGGCTCGGCGCCTGTGGCTCAAACAGCTAAGGTGCCAGCCACATACACCTCAGCTGGTGGATTTGAATCCAGCCCAGGCCCACCAAATAGCAATGACAGCTGCAACCAAAAAATAGATGGGCATTGTGGTGGGCGCCTGTAGTCTCAGCTACTTGGGAGGTGGAGGCAGGAGAATTGCTTGAGCCCAGGAGTTGGAGGTCGCTGTGAGCTGTGATGCCAGGGCAACAGCTTGAGGTTCTGTCTCAAAAAAAAAAAAAAAAAAAAAATTGCTTGTGAAAGTTACACAATTCTGTGAATATAGTAAAAGTCACTGACTTGTACACTGAAGTAGAGGAATTGTATAGTAAGTGAATTCTCTCTCAATAAACTTTTTTTTTAAAGAGTGTTTTTTAGGAGCAATTTTCTTTTTTTTTTTTTTTTTTTGAGACCAAGTCTAACTTTCTTGCTCCCAGTAGAGTGCCATGGCATCACAGCTCACAACAACCTCAAACTCTTGGACTCAAGTGATCCTCTTGCCTCAGTCTCCCCAGTAGCGGGGGCACTGCAGGCACCTGCCACAACACCTGGCTGTCTTTTAGAGATGGGGTCTTGCTCTTGCTCAGGCTGGTCTCGAATTCCTGAGGTCGGGCAATCCATCCACGTTGGCCTCCTAGAGTGCTGGGATTACAAGCGTAAGCCACTGTGCCTGGCCCAGGAGCAATTTTCTTAGAAGAAGCTGAGGACATGGCAGACACCACATCTTCTTTCATTGTTTATCTTGATAAAGGCCACCACTTTTTAAACGATTTCACCACATCAAAACTCTGGAATGCTTTCTGACATCCCTCATTTTTCCATTCAATGGTTACCTCTTCTTTGATTAGAACTGGTACAGGAGCCTAGCACTATTTATTATTCTATATTGTCTGTGACTGGACTCTAAGCTGCTTGGAGTCCTTGTGCCCCATATCCTAGCATGCCGCCTGACACCATACTAGTAAGATTTCTGGCATGGCTGGCTGGCTAGACGAGAGGGAATGAGAAGAATGGATGGAAGGAAAGGGCCAGTTGCTGTCTGCCCACGACAACTGCCTACTCTTAGAAATCTTAGCAGTTATGTAAAAGATATGTGCCAGTGGGAAAATGAATGAGGAATGGGTGGATCAGTACAAGTCGGCCATCCTTACCTACTAAAGAATCCAAAATGCAAATGACACCTATGCACCTTTGCCCATTACCATCAGAGCAGTTACCTGGGCGCGGCTGGCAGCCTTCCAAGGAGTCAGTTTCTACTCGCTGGGATTTGAGTTGAGTTGCCGATGGGCCCTGTGCTGGGATAGGCTCCTTAGGGTAAAGGCAGACCACAGGCTTGGCAATGCTTTATATAATAGATGCGGTGTTTCTAGTTATTTCTCTTCTGCTCCAAGCCCCTTGGCTGCAAGATTTGGGGCAGTGGGGAGGGCAGGAGAGTGGGAAAAGGAGGAGAAGCAGGGAGAGGAATGGTCTCAGAACGACGATTGATTTGAACTGTGAAACATCTTATTGATAAAAGCAAGGCCCAGACGGAAGGAAGCAGTTTGATATAGCGCACTATTTGAAAAAAATCATGTGCATCTGTTTAGCACAATATACAACATAATGACAGCAATCTTCCCTGTTTGTATCTATTCATCTGATTATACAGAGTAACAATTCTTTTAGTTACACATTTATTTACCCAGGGATTTTTTAATGGATAATAAGTTAGTAAATCAGATAGCATGTATTCTGGATAATACTTTAGTAAACTGTCTCCAGCGCAAGACAGTTGCAATTCACATTTTATAGAATATCCAATGTTCCATTAATACACATAGCACAATGTGAAGCTATGAGCAGCTCTTCAAGAAGGACAAAGCAGATTTTAATGATTATTTAATACTGTTTGATCTAGACACATATTATGTTGAAAAGCTACAGATTTCAGTGCTGCAATGCACCACAGATGTAACGAGAAATGTGGATTTATTTGAAGTATAATCCAGTGGATTTCTTTTGATGCAGTTGCCATGGCTGTTTGTGCTAAAGTTGCTTGTCTTTCACCCAGCGATAGATACATTATGAGTTTTTTTCTGATTTTTTCCAAACTTAAACCCCAAAGCATATAATATTATTTTATGGCAGAAGAATGAACATTAAGGATAGTGCTGAATTTAGCTCAGGCTATTGAAATATGATAATAAAAGGATAAATAGTTCTTTCTCTTTTTGAAGGGCAGTTAGAAGTCAACACAATTTTTGGTTCTCTTCTGAATGCTGCGCAGGCCAGGAAGTCTGGCAGTTAAGTTCAGGTTTAAGACTGGAATTGAAGACGGCAGAAGAGCCCTGCTAACAAGAAAGGCCCAGTCCTGCTCCACTTCTCACCCTCATCAGGCCCTGCTCCCAGGGAAGGGCAGCATGTGGCGGCCACCTCTGATTCTCTAGCAATACCCACTTGCAAAACGTCACTTCTCTGTGCCACCTGACAAAGTTCACAGGCTTTTCAAAGCCATTAAGATGAGAACTGTTATGATCTTACGATCACATTATACATCTTATTCTTTTTTGGGGGGGAGGGGAGAGAGAAAGTCTCACTCATCATCCTGAGTAGATTGCATGGCATCATCATAACTCACAGCAAACTCAAACTCTTGGGCGCAAGCAATTCTCCTGCCTCAGCCTCCTGAGTAGCTAGGACTGCAGGCACCCGTCACAATGCCAGGATAATGTTTTCTATTTTTAGTAGAGATGAGGTCTTACTCTTGCTTAGGGTGGTCTCGAAATCCTAGGCTCAAGGGACTCTTCTGCCTCAGCCTCCCAAAGTGCTAGAATTACAGGTGTGAGCTACCCCATCCAGCTGTAAATTAGAATTCTTACTATTTAGTGAGTCCTGGACAAAGAACATTTGCAGACATGCTCTGACTGTTCACAGGCGGAGTCTAAACACTAAAGCTGATCTCTTAGACAGTGGTAGGACCTTCTTTTCCTCTTATGGTGTGGCATGTGACATTCTCACTGACATGGGCTTAGTGCTCCCTAACTCAGGGCTGAGGACTCACTTGTTCTCATTCAATGCTACAAGACAGCTGGATGGCCAGAGAGTTCATAGTTTTTGAAAGGTCAATTCCTTGGGATAGAATGCAAAGATATTGCATATCTGAGCAACTTTCCTGAAATAACTTAGCAAAATAAAATTTATTTCAGAGCACACAAAAAGTTAAAGATATAAAGAGAAGGAACCTGGAATAAATGAATATCTACTATTTCCAATTATTTTCTCATTGAATAATTACAATTGCTTTATGAAGTAGGTATTATCATCTGCCTTTTCCAGATAAGGAAATAAGACTCAAACTTGAATAATAAATCAGGGGCAGGGCCATAATCTGAACCCAATACCAGCTGACTCCAGAGTTTGTGCGTTTGTCTGGCCCAGTGTGTCTCAAACTGCAGAGTGGTATCATCTGAGGGTTAAAAACATATGACTGCTCCTGCTCCACACTCAGAGATTCTGGAGACATTTGTCTGGGTTGGGGCGAGAACATGAGTATTTTTAAGAAAATTATCTAGTGCTTCTAACAAATAGCCACGTTAAGAACCACTGGGTGAATTTCCTCATCACACCATCCATCAAATTACAAACCTACTATAAGTCTCATACTTTTACCTAAACCATGTAAGTCATAATAAGTCATAATGGCATAAGTTCTGCCATTTATACTGTGGGCATACAATGAAAAGCGGATGTCCTGGGCACAATTTTCATTATTCTATAAAATCTTCATGCATTAGCCATTCCAGAGTGGATTGTATTGGTCTCTGTCTCTTTTTTTTCCCCTTCACTCCAATGCAACAATTCTGTATCTTAGGTAGTTTTTTTTTGTTGTTGTTGTTGTTTTGTTTTTGAGACAGAATCTTACTTAGTCACCCTGGGTAGAGTGCTGTGGCATCATAGCTCACAACAATCTCAAACTCCTGGGCTCAAGCAATCCTCCTGCCTCAGCCTCCCAAGTAGCTGGGACTACAGGTGTGAGCCACTACACCTGGCTAATTTTTCTATTTTTAGTATAGATGGGGGTCTCAGTTTTGCTCAAGCTAGTCTCGAACTACTGAGTTCAGGCAGTCTACCCACTTAGGATTACAGGCATGAACCACTGTGCTAGGCCCTCTTAGCATGTTTTAAACAATTTTATTGAGCTGTATTCTGGTAGTAGATTACATTGTACCAAAACACATTAAAAGAACTCAAGAAAAAAAAAAATCAAATGAGCAATATCTCTATAGGGTCAAAACTTCAGTTAAAAGCCTAAAATAGACATTTCCTATGTCTCCTGTAACAGACAGATTGTTTATTTTCACAGTCTCAAATTACAATCTCCAAATTCTGGTTTGGTTAGATTTTTGTTTCTGTCAGTAACAAATCTAGCTATCTGTCTGGGAAGTTGTTCTGGAGCTTCAGAGGCCTATTCCAGACAGATGCTGGAAAAAAAATGGTAAAACCTAAGTCTAAGATAGTAAATGTGGACTTAAATCAGAACCAACTTCTTTAAGGATATTTACTTTTTTGGTGCTGTGAGTACTTTCTTTTCACATATTAATGCCATCACTTTTTCCCCAAGGCTATGAGGGTTATTTATATGGAACAAAAATCCACAAAAGAAAACAAGGCCAACCTCCCACAAGACAAACAATGATTGTAGTCTAAGAGTTAAATTGCATAAATAATATTTTTGTGGTTGGAAATATAAATGCTTGGCCAAGTGTAGTGGGTCACACCTGTGATCCTAGCACTCTGGGAGGCCCAGGCAAGAGGATCACTTGAGCTCAGGAGTTTGAGACCAGCCTGAGCAAAAACTGAGACCCCCATCTCTACCAATAATAGAAAAATTAGCTGGGCATTGCTGTGAGCTACGGCACTATGATACTCTACCGAGGGTGACAAAATGAGACTCTGTCTCAATAAAACAAAACAAAACAACAAACAAAAAAACAAAAAAAAAAAAAAGAAAAGAAAAGAAAAAACTAGCTGGGTATAGTGGAGGGTGCCTGTAGTCCCGCTTGAGCCCATGAGTTTGAGGTTTGTTGTGCGCTGTGATGCCATGGGACTCTACCCAGGGCAACAGAGGGAGACTCTGTCTCAAAAAACAAACACACAAACGAACAAAAACCCTCCTGCTTATATCTGTGGTCCTCCTTATCATTCTCTTCTAAAACAATAGCTCTGGGTTATTTTCAGGTTTTGTTTTTAACAATCACTTGCATCTTAGTTCAATGACTTGTTCTAATAATAGACTTTTATTTTCAACATATGGGAGTAGAGATTAAAAACACTAACATTTTTGCTGAAAATTCTTTAAAATGAACAAATATGTTTCTAAAATTTTCTCAGACTTGAATTTCTTTGAACTACTCTGCTTCAATATATATGTATTTTTTTAACCTGATTCTGAGCCCAGATTTCATTAAATAAAAGCAGGATCTTTGTATGTGGCTTAATAAGGAAGAAGATAAACTAAAAATAAGGAGGCTTAATTCCAGCACAATGCTTTCAACATCACACAGTGTCCAGATGGATTAGGAAGACAGATGCTGGAGCCAGAATGCCTGTGGTTGATGCTGGTCACGTGGCCTCACCAGGACACTTGTCCTCATTTTCCTCAATTTTTCATCTGCAAAATGGGGACTAATATTTAGCAACTTCCCAACAGACTTGCTGTGAGGATTAAGTAAGTTATCAAAGAACTTAGAGCACTACCTGGAAGTGCTCAATATATGAGAGTTATTGTTCTTTTAGATGGAACGGATGTTTAGTGGCAGAGCTAGTAAAATTATGCAGTCTAATGTGGGTACTCTGTATTTAAAAAACCACACATTTTCTCTCTCCTCGTTGAGGTTTTCTAAGCAGGGAGGGCTGGGAGGGGAGAGGTAGGTGTAGGGAGTGGAGGGTAGTAGAGTGACTATTTGATATCCTCACTTTAGGACCATTTAGTTGTTTGTTTTTATCCCTGGATGCTGCCCTAGAAACTTCAATGGATAACAAAGGCAGGCCCTGAATTATGTCCTGGAGAGCAGCAGTTTATTCTCTTGACTAGTATCATGGGCTAGGATTTTAGCAAGAGACCATGCTCTGAGCCTGGACTTAGAAATAAAAAGATTTTTTACATAGAGGCATAGAAGGGCTGTGCCACATTTCCTTCCTTCCTTCCTTCCTTCCTTCCTTCCTTCCTTCCTTCCTTCCTTCCTTCCTTCCTTCCTTCCTTCCTTCCTTCCTTTTTCTTTCTTTCTTTCTTTTTTAAACAAGAGTCCACTCTGTCGCCCCGGTAGAGTGCATGGCGTCACAGCTCACAGCAACCTCAAACTCTTGGGCTTAAGCGATTCTCTTGCCTCAGCCTCCCAAGTAGCTGGGACTACAGGCACCCACCACAACGTCTGGCTATTTTTTGGTTGTAGTTGTCATTGTTGTTTGGTAGGCCCGGGCTGGATTCAGACCCGCCAGCTCCGGTGTATGTGGCCTGTGCCCTAGCCACTGAGTTACAGGCACCAAGCCCCTTGTTTCTTTATTTCTTATCCTCTTACTTTCTTCTTTTATTATTGGCTTTTTTTTTTTTTGCAGTGTGGCCGGGGCAGGGATTGAACCCTCCTTCGCCAGAAAATGAGGCCCGTGCCCTACTCCTTCAGCCACAGGCGTCACTCTATTATCAATTCTTTAGAAAACAATCTCTATATAAACTTAACTGCCAAGTGATCAACATAAAGCATTGAATAAAAGCGGAATACATGAACTAAAAAGCAACTAAAAAGTTAGTTATGTTGCTAATGTGGCACCTAGCACACCATCCCTGATCAGTTTTGGTGTTTTGGTAGGAAATGAAACCCCCACCCCTCACATCTCCTAAACATGCTCATACACAGATCTCATTCCCCACTTACTTTCCTCCCCCACCTTACTTCTCAGCTTGCTCTAGGTGACCAAGTCTGTGCTGTGGGCAGAAGCTGCTGGCTTTTACATGTCAAGGGAGCTTTTGTCTGGGATTTCTTAACCTTGTCTCAGTTTTGTGGGCTCTGCAGTGCCCATGGGCTCTGAAGAAATGCATTTCTTGTATCTCTGTCAGCTCTTACTTTACTGTCTTAGATTATAACACTCCCTCCAGCAAAATGAAATATTAGAATAAAAATTATCTTCAAAAGTACTTATGTCTTGTGTTATAACTTGGACCACATTTTGAGTGCATTCAGTTAACCACAAGGCATTCTTTCATTGGCTGTAAGTTCATATGTCTTGTCTTCATTATAAAACAGCCCCGTGCAAACCCCAAATTACTCATTTTTCACTTCGTATCTTTCAATTCATTCAGTATATTATTTTTAAATCATTCATTAAAATTTTTATCTAAACTTGCTTTAATTTTTGCCTCTGCACCTTGGTATTCCCTCTACCCTCATAACGACACTAATTTTCTCTGTAAAGAAATACAATAGGCCTAAACAATTCTCTTTCTGCATGCATTCTCCCCTCATAGATTATGTTTTCAGTGACTTCCAGTCATGGGCTTGTCACCTACAGCAGGACAGAGAAATTTAAGTGTCATTGCCCACATTTGCTTAGAGGACTGGTAAATTTTAAAAATTAATTTTAATTGAATGTTATGGGTATACATTTATGGGGTACACATGTAATTTTGTTACATTGATATATTGCACAGTGGTGAAGTCAGGGCTTTTAGTGTACGCATCACTTAATGTTCATTGTACCTGTTATGTAATTAGAGGACTGGTAAATTCCATTAGTCACAACTAAATCATCAGATTAGGACCCAAGAAAAAGACCTTGAAAGTGTTAGATGAAACCTTCTTCATTAGAATATAGATTTGGGGACCTGGATGGATCTCAGAAATCAATTAAGTTTGTCTGAACACTTTCTAGATGAAGAAACCGAAGATCTAGAGAGTTACTCTTCTTGGCCAAATGCCACAAATGGTGAAGTTAGAAGAAAAGATGAAGCTTCCGTACATCACCTATGGCAGTACTAACATTCATTCACTCATATCTTTCTTTTTCTTTCCTTCCTTTCTCCCTCCTTCCCTTTTTCATTCTTTCCTCTCTTCCTTCCCACCTTTCTTTTCTTCTTCTTTTTTTTTCTTGGTAGAGTCCCTGGTTGTCACAGCTCACAGCAACCTCAAATTGTTGGGCTTAAGCAATTTTCTGGACTCAGCTTCCCAAGTAGGTGGTGGTGTGCCCACCACAACCCCAGCTATTTTTTACAGATGAGGTCTCCCTCTTGCTCAGACTTGGTCTTGAACAGGTGAGCTCAGGCAATACACCGCCTGGGCCTCCCAGAGCGCTAGGATTACAGGCTGTTTCCTTCCTTTTATCTTTCCTCAATATTTGTTCTTGCCTACTATGCGCTGTTTCATCATAAACAAGGGGCCAGTCGTGATTTATTTTCATACATATGGGCTGACAAGCAGAAGTGTATTAATAGACACACAAACACAGAATGTATAGAATGGAAACTACCTTGGAAGTCTGATTTGTGTGGTCACCACAGCGTGCCTCTTTCATTTTAACGTAGACACACCACTTTTACCATAGTACCACAGATTCCTGATCCAAAACAAGGCGAGCAAGCCCAGAGGACAGTCAGAAAGTACTTGCACACTTTATCGAACCTTAGCCATAGGGAAGGGGGCACTGCCTCGGATGTAATCCTGCAATTAGAACACTGGCATTTCGGCAACATTTCCAGGCATTTCCATAAATCTTTTTTAGATTCTTCCTCCCTCCAGCTCAGTGAGACAGTCACATTTTTCGGGCCTCAGACAAACAATAGCATCCAAATGATATTGGAGAACAGCCCCCAGCATGACAACCGGGCTGAAGCCCTGGCGGAGAAAGGGAGGTCACCATATGCCCCCTGCTCTTCGCGCACCGCCTCGCGCGGTTAACAGCGGCCTCTGCCTCTTTATTTTACTTCGGGCGACAAGAGCTCTGCGAAGACGCACAAAGGGGATTTAGGATTAGCCATCGTCTGCTATCTCCCCAACCTGCAACATCTTCCATCCTAACAAAGGTGGGCGGAGCTACGGGAAGGATCGGGAGAGCCGGCGGGGAGGAAGGGGCGGCGCGGGAGAGCCGGCAGCCGAGGGGGAGGGGAAGAGAGCGGCTTCCTAAAACTCGCCGCGCCCTCGCCCTCGCGTTTCTTCCTCCGACAGAAGCACCATCTGCTCGCAGACTCCATGTGCTTGCATTTGTTTTCCGTTCAGTAACAGCTTATGTAGGAAGCAGATTATGAAGTGAGCAAATATGTCACTGACTGGATCAGCAGATCAGCAACTGCACTTTGCCTGTTAAAACTTTGCAGAAACCCTGGGAAAGCCCTGTCCGTACCGCCAGCGCCGGCCCAGATGGCCCATCTGACTTTGATTGCCCCTAGGCTACGGCCTTTCCAGAGTTTCTGCACTTCATTTATGCTGTATTTTTAAGTACCCTTAAATTATACTGTGTTAAATTTTTTTTTTTCTGTCGTGCAAGCGTAACGGGAGCATAAGTAGTTGGAGACGGGGGGAATTTACCATTTGCCATTTTCCCTTTTCTCTAGTTAACCACACAGATAGGTCCGTAACACCCTGAGATTTTGGCAACATTTCCAGGCATTCTCTTGAATATGTGGACTTAATCATACTTGGGAAACTAACAAGTGGAGAGGGTGGATATTCAGGGCAACTTGAATCTGTGTTTGTGGGTGGCTAACAAGTGGGAATAAATCACAGGAGATTGGTTCTACACATTTCTGTGTCAAAGAAATTCTGCCTTTGACTTTTGATTTTTAAAACATCCTTGAAGATATGACCCAGATAGCATGATTTTCACACTGGGCGTTGGTGCATTTCGGTAATGTGATTCTGATGCCCAAAGTGTACTCGTTCTGTCCAGTTGATATACAGATACTCAGATAACATGCTCATTCAGCTATTGCTGGATGTTTTAGTTATTTAAAAATTCTGAATGAAAAAAATGTTTTTGAATGGTAAATCATGGCTGAGGTCAACATCTTTGAGCATGAAGTTTTTTCTATCTTTAGAATTTTTTTTTAGCCTACATTGTAAGAAGTGGCATTAAAGAATAAAGTTAGTGATATTTTGAATTTAATCTTCAAACTCTACCATGGAAGAAAAGTTTACTGTTTTGAGTAAGAAGATGAAAGTCGGGACTAATAACTTACCGTTGTATGTATAAATTTTTACTCAGACTTTATTGGGTAGTTGTGGCACATCACTTAACTACACTTTTCATCTCTCAGACAGGAAATTTAATATTTGCCTAAAGCACTCTTAAGATGGAGGAATATCAATTGCTGTTAAACTTATTATTTCTTTAGGGACTCATTGAACATTCAAACACTCTCACGGAGGACACGAGTGACTAGATGTGATACTTTAACCTAAGACTTGGTGTACTGGCTGAGTGTGGCTCATGTTTGTCATCCTAGGACTCTGAGAGGCCCAAGTAGGAGGATTGGTTGAGGTCGGGAGTTTGAGACCAGCCTGAATAAGAGTGAGACCCCTTTTCTATTAAACATAGAAAAATTAGCTGGCCATTGTAGTGGTCTCCACTGCTCAGGAGGTTGAGGCAGGATTGCTTGAACACAGTAGTTTGAGGTTGCTGTGAGCTAGCCTGAAGCCATAGCACTCTAGCCTGGGCAGAAGAGTGAGATTCTGCCTCCAAAAAAATCCCCCAAAACGAAAACCTCAAACCCAAACCAAACAAAAAGAATAAACTAAAAGAGAAATGATAGTAAAACAATAACTTTTCTGGTGGTAAAATAGGAATTCCTTGTCCTTAAAAATGAAGGTATGAGCATTTGTTTTTTAGTAAGGCTTTTGCAGAGGGAACCTGGAGTTACTGACTTGTGAAACAGTACGGAATCAGGGTGTTATCCAGTGATGTGTTGGTAACTTTAACAACACCTCTTCTGAAAATAGAAAGCTTGACATGTATTTTTCAGTGTCCATGGTGTACATAGTCCCACCATTGCTGATTTCAAGCTACCAGTATGATTTCACTCACGTAGAGTTGGAACGAGATGTGCAGAATCAACTCTCATGAGCTGGTGTGAGTAGATTCCAGTATAATTTCAGCTTTCTAGGGATCAGGAGCCTTCTCCTTTTATTCAGCTCATTATCCTTCTGGACATCTCAGATTCTTTATCCAATTTTGGGTCTAGGGTCAGCCCATCTCTCCCTCTTAGCCTTTTCTCCATCCTCAGATAATTATTGCATATTTACCATGTGTCAGACGTAGCACGGCACATCATGGCTACCAGGTCCACGAAGACAAGGTCCCTTCCTCAAGGCCTTTATTGGCTAATGGGGACACAGATAAGTTACCAGGCTGGCTAGGTGTGCCAGGGCAGAGTATAAGTGAGAGATACAGGCAGGCCCGAGATGATAGAGGAGCCCAGAATCACCTTCATCTTCCATTAATCCCCAACCTTCCTTTCCTTTTTAAGAAGTTTGGAAAAGCAGGCGCCCTCCTTCACTCCATCCACCTTGGCCTGGAGAGCATTTAAGTCACTGCTGGGCATCTTCTGAAGTGCATCTCTGTTGCCTTCTAGCGGGCGCTTTGCAGAGCGCAGTCCTGACTTCTCTAATCCCTTGGGTCCCCAGTCCCTTTCATCCCAGTGGACACTTCTCCTCCTCCTTTGATGACGGGATTGAGCCCAAACTGAAGAAGTTCCCACATTTACCCTGCCCTCTCTTTAGGGGTTTTCCTTCCCTCTGGTTATCCCCCCCCCCTTTTTTTGTAAGACAAAGTCTCACTCGCCCCCTGGGTAGAGTGCCGTGGCATCATCAGAGCTCACTTGGACTTAAGCAATTCTCTTGCCTCAGCCTCCCTAGTAGCTGTAACTACAGGCATCTGCCAGTACACTTGGCTAGTTTTTCTATTTTTAGTAGAGACAAGTTCTCCCTCTTGCTCAGGCTGGTCTCAAACTCCTAGCCTGAAGCAATCCACCCACTTTGGCATCCCAGAGTGCTAGGATTACAGGCGTGAGCCACCGCACCCTAACCAGTTATCTCTCATTTTTGTTCACAGTCAGGTAAAGAGCTGCCCATTCACTTCACCAAGGCAAACCAACCTGTTTCCCTCCACCTCACAGAAACCCTTTCTTCTCAATGTACTCCTCCCCCCCACCCTTGGCCTGTTTGTCTTTTCCTCTCCTCTGGCTTTTTTCTCTTAACTCCAAATATTTAGGGGTCACTCTTCTATCTGCTTCCACCCCCCTTATTACATGGTTCCCAGCTCAGCTGCTCAAATGCCCAGATACCTCCTCCTCTTTCTTTGGAGACAGGATCTTGCTCTGTTGCCCCAGCTAGAGTGTAGTGATGTCATCATAGCTTACTGCAACCTCAAAGTTCTGGGCTTTATGTGATCTTCCCGCCTCAGCCTCCTGAGTAGCTGGGACTACAGGAGGGCACCACTATTCCCAGCTAATTTTTGTATTTCTTGTAGAGATGGGGTCTTGCTCTGTTGCTCAGGCTGGTGTTGAACTCCTGTCCTCAAATCATCCTCCTGCCTGGGCTTCCCAAAGGGCTGGTACTGTAGGTGGGAACTGGTGGGCCTGGGCTCATTTTACTCTCTGAATCTCAGTTTCCTCATCTGTGAAGTGAAGGTGCCTCGCAGTACCATAGTGAAAGAGGTAATGAATAATAACCAAATAAGGTCACCAAATACTGTGTTATTTACTTATCTTTTACTCTTGAATTTCCGGAATGTTCTTGGAGTGATCAAAGGTGAATGGCCTTTTCTTTGTTGTTTTTTTCTCACCTCTGCAGCATTTGACACCTTGCTGACACCACTTCCTCCCGAGACTCTTTTCTCTCCTGGATTTCAGGCATTGCTTGTGTGGAGTCTCCTCTTGCCTCCTGTCCCTAGAGTTGCTTTCCTCAACCTGATTCCTGGTTGTGGGAGTATCCCAGGGGATACTACTTCTCTTCCTGGAAAAACTAACATATTCCCTGGCTTAGGCTCTAACTTCTGTGCAAATGATTTATAATCTATGTTCTCACTTGCCTAGGGCTGTCCCAGTATTCCTGGGACTGAGAGGTGTTCCAGGGCAGGACTTTCAGGACTCAAACTGACAGTTCCCAGCAAGCCAACCACTGGTCAGCCTAGTCCTCACCGTCTGCCTGTTTTGTGAGGTCTCTAACTCTCTACTTCGTGTGGTCATTTGGATCACCTGTCATTGAATTGAGCTGTAGAGTCTACAAGAAAACTGGTCATCTCTCTTTCCCTTCTCCCTCTCTGAATGGGCTCTATGCCTTCTCACTTTTGGTAATTATTAGGTGTGTGACCCTGGGAACATAACCCATTCTTCTGTGCCTTAGTTTCTTCATCTAAAAAATGGGAATCGTAACAGTTTTCATGTATAGGTTTGTGAACTTTAAATGAGTGATTAGTGTAAGCATAGAATAGTGCTGACAATGGTAAGAACTCAGCAGTTATTAACTGTTAATATTAGTATATGTTCATATTATGGAAACGTTATCTGAACTCCCACTTTCAAAACATGAATTATCATTGATTCGCTTATCACTTCCTTTTGCCGTTTCTGGACATTTACCGAGAGTATGGATTGTGAGTTACGCCTCTCCTGTCCATGTGCTTTTTCCTTTCCTTCCTCATTGTGGCTTCCTGGCCCTTGGCAGCCCCGCCTGCATGACTGTCGGAGGGCACCAGCCACTTTTTCTGCCTCCAGTGTCCACATTGGGATCCGTCCTTTGTACAATCATTATAGTACTCTCCCTGTGAAACACCTTTGTCCTCGTGGGGAGAGCACAAAGCTGCATTCCTCCGCTGCCCTCCTCCTCGGGCCTGGGTCTGTTGCTGTGAGGACGTGTGTGAGATAACACATCAGAGGGCACGTCAAGGCTGAGCCTCATGTACTTCTGCAGTATGTGGGTAACTGTTACAGGGTGTGTTCCAGGCTGCTGTGACCCACATGCAAAGCCATCTGGGCTGTAACCTTATTTCCTCCAACTATCCCCCAGAAATATTCCTGGTGACAGGTGCCACCAGCAGGCCTGCCACCTACTGGATTGTCTTCCTTTCTAGGTCCTCCAGCCCAGACGAAGTTCCAGTTCCAACAGAAAACCTCTCACCGTTCCGTCAGCTCACAGTACTATCACACCCTCCACTAATCTCCAGCAGAGCCGTTCATTCTATTTCTTTTTTTTTTTTTTGCAGTTTTGGCCAGGGCTGGGTTTGAACCCACCACCTCTGGTATATGGGGCCGGTGCCCTACTCCTTGAGCCACAGGCACCACCCCATTCATTCTATTTCTGCAGTTGGACTTGATCAGATACTATCTTGGAGCAGGGTTCCCCAAACTGCTGTTCCTGGGAACATGAGCGCAGCTGGGTGAATATAAGCCCTGTCTCCTAGCCTTTAGTTTGGTGATGAACATTATGAATCTCCAAGATGAGTATTAAAGAGCAGTATTTTCTAAACCATACATGTATTTGACCATAGAATCATTTTTTAAAATATGAAACATTTACAAAGATTGTTGCTCTGTCATCTACTCTAGGAAATGCTATCTTATATGTTACTTGAGTTGATAATATGGGTTTGGTTATTTATGGTCACAAACTCTTTGAGGTTAAGATTTTTTTTTTTTTTTTTTTTGCAGTTTCTGGCTGGGGCTGGGTTTGAACCTACCACCTCTGGCATATGGGGCTGGCGCCCTACTCCTCTGAGCCACAGGCGCCACCCTGAGGTTAAGATCTTAATCTTTGTTTTCATCACAATAACCATATGGACATTTTGTTCAAAATCTAAGAAGCCGTGGCCCTTAAATTGAAAGACAGCGGTTTGAACTCCAATCTTCCTTCTTTTAACAGAAGGATTATGAACAAATTACACGTTTCCCCTTTCTTATGAGGATCATACCTACCTAAGGGAATTACTATGAGGATTAGATAATATAATGTATGTTAGGTATCAAGCATACAGCCTAAAACATATAAGAAGTTCAGTTAGTTTTAGTTTTCTTCTCTTTTCAGATAGTTCATTTTGATAGGTTTACCCTGGTGTTTTGTTTTATTTTATAAATAGACTTCTAAGAAAACCCTTTGAATCTTTTAAAAATTTAATGCTATAAATCTGGTTGTCATACATCACTATTTTTTACCATCAGAAGAAAGTAGAGCCACAATAAAGTTAGCTCATGATTTGTTTATACCCATGATCTGCACATAGATAAATTGCAAGTAACCATCGAGTTAATGTATCATTGGTACTGCTTTAATGTTTTATGTAGTCACATTTTTCAGTTTCTTCTTGTGTACCCATTATCTTTGATTTTAATAATTTAAACAAAGCTGATAGGAGAGCTCACGTAAGAGATTTATAGGATTATTTCAGAGCAAGAAGTAGTAGAGAGAGGCCTGGTATGGTGACTTGCCTGTGAATCCAGCACTTAGGGAGGCTGTGGTGTGAGGACTGCGTGAAGCCAGGAGTTTGGGAACACTCTGGGCAAAGTGGTGAGAGTCTGTCTCAGGCTGGTGAGCTGGTGTGTAGTTGTCTCTAGGTGACCTGTCTGCAGGGGCTCCTTTCTTTTATTGGTGGTTGATGAGATGAAATTATCTCCTTCTTTTAAAAGCCTGCAAGGAAAACAAAGAAACTCCTGTCTGATGGTGACTGCAAAGTACTCTGTGGATCAGAAAGGACAGAGTCATACAACCAACCGTGGGGATGAGGGAAACTTCCCCTTTCTCTCTGGAAAGTTCACTGAAAGATCAACTCATGAGTAAGCTGGATTTTACCATGCACATGGGTAGAATCACAGCGTGATTACCCAGTATCCCAGTGGGATCCAGATATCTTTATAGCTGTCTTTTACGAGGGAGGGGGAGATGAGTATAGATAATTCTGTTTGGGGGCAGTAAATGGTTGCTAGGGAGAAGGAATAGATATTTAAAGGAATGACTGGATGGGGAGAAACAGATTGACTTGTAAATTAACCTGAGGGTTAGGTATTATGTTTAAAATGATTTGGGCCAGGTCTGGTTGCACTGTTGATTTTCTTTCCTGCACTATATGAGATTACAGGGAGGGGAAGAGAAGTCCACTGATTTTTAATTGGTCAGTTCCATTTATATAGGTAGAGGAAAATCCCTTACAATGACTTTTTATCTCAAAAGGTCTTTAACTCAAAATACTCTTTATACCAAGGAGTCATATTTTGGGGTGAAATTTCCTGACCTCCTTCAATAGCTTCAAATTGGGGCTGGTCACTTGAGAAGCCAAGGCAGGATTAGAGGGTTGGAACCTTCATCCTCAATCCCAGTCTCCCGGGAAGGGAGAAGAGCTGAAGGTCAAGTCGATCACCAACAGGTACTAGTTTAATCAATTATACCAATGGAATGAAGCCACCATAAAAATTCAAGAGCACAGGTTCAGAGAACTTCCAGACAGCTGAGCACAGGGAATTTCTTGGGGGATGGTGCCCAGTGGGCAGGGAAGCTGCACACCACCCCACCCCACATCTGTATGCTTTGTAATATCCTTATAATCAACCAGGAAATGTGTTGCCCTGAGTTGTGTGCTGTGCTCCACAGAATTACTCAAACTCAAAGAGGTGGTCATGGGAACCCGACTTGAAGCTGGTTGGTCAGAATTCTGGAGGCCTGGCCTTGTGACTGATGTTGGAGAGCAGGCTTGGGATGAGCCTTACCTGTGAGAACTGACACCGTCTCCAGGTACGTGGTGCCTGGATTGAACTGGAGGACACCCTGAGGCCTGCTGCAGAATGGATTGCTTGCTAGTGGGGAATAATCTCAACATATTTTGGGGTTACAGAAGTTAGAGGAATGACTGGATGGGGAGAAACAGTTACTGGATGTGCATTGGAGAGACTAATAGCAGTTGATACAATACATGTAAGCAGCTGAATCCCGTCTGGGACTGGGAGCACCCCAGTAGCCTGTGAATCCTTCTCCACTTCTCTTTAGAGGTGGGGAGGGGAAATCTAGAAACAATACAGCGAAGTGGCATTTATTAAGACAGTGAACAGCAGGGATGTCCAACCTTTTGACTTCTCTGGGCCACATTGGAAGACTAATTGTCTTGGGCCACACATTAAATACACAATAACAAAAGCTGATGAGCAAAGAAAAAGAGGTCTGTGCATAATGTTCGTGATATCCACCATCACAGGTAAGCAAATAAGTCTTCATTTGACAAATAGTCCTAATTATGCAGGGACCTGTTCAGAGTCTTTTAAAATCGTTGAGCAGATTTCAAGTTTGTGATCATTAATATGGAAAATGCACATATCTAAGGAATAAAATGTCTTTAATTTTTTTTTTGGATATTTTAAATTATATAAGTCAAAGAAAAGTGGGCAATGTAAAACTGGGAGGATATTAGGGGCAGCACCTGTGGCTCAGTGAGTAGGGTGCCGGCCCCATATACTGAGGGTGGGTTCTAATCCACCCCTGGCTAAACTGCAACAACAATAAAAAATAGGTGTTGTGGTGGATGACTGTAGTCTCAGCTACTCGAGAGGCTGAGGCAAGAGAATCACCTAAGCCCAAGAGTTGGAGATTGCTGTGAGCTGTGATGCCACGGCACTCTACCAAGGGTGACAAAGTGAGACTCTGTCTCTAAAAACAAACAAACAAACAAACCCAGGAGGATATTAAACATTATATTTGAGAAACTACAAATGGTTTGTTGGAAGTAGTTGCAATTCTCAGTGAGTTCTCAAGGTGCTCATCAGATATTTTGGTTAATATTTTACTAATCTTTGGTTAATATTTTGGTTATATTTTACTCCTAATGTGTTTTGTTTTTGAAAAGAGTTGCTTGCAAATGTAGGTGCTGCTAAAAAGCAATAACATGAATTAGGCATGATTGTGAAGTGAGGGATATTTGTCTCTGCAAAGATAGGACCTAGAAAAGTCTACTGAAGAGACATGATCAAATTCGTCTTTCAATTGACTGTCAAATTGCAGCTCTATGCATCCCATTTGAAAATTGGCAGGGAACATATTTATGTCAACTGAAATGGAGTTGTAAATGCATTATAATGTTGATTATTTTCTTGGAAATCTTGAAATCTGTTTTCAAATTCTTGTATCAAATCTAAAAGCAAGCCTATAAAATTTTCACTATTCAAAGGACTGTGTTTAGGCAATGTGTCAAAATGTATAAAATTGTTTGTCTTAATTTGAATTTGTCATAATTTCAGTTTCATTTGGATCACTGTTATGGTTTGAAACATTGTATTGATAAGTTGGTTTTCACCTTGAAGACAAATGTTTAACTCATTTAAATGAGTGTTTGAATCCACTGAAAATGCTAAATCTGTAAGCCAGTTTTCATCATCAAGTTCTGGCACAAATTTGGTTTTTGATACCATAAATGACTTGATAACATGTTGGAAATTATAAAAATCTTTTCAAAATGTGGCCTCAACTTAATCATTTTACTTGTGAAAAGCAAATGATGTTGCTATAGTCAATGTCAATACTTTTTTTTTTTTTTTTTGCAGTTTTTTTATGGCCGGGGCTGGGTTTGAACCCACCACCTCTGGCATATGGGGCCGGCGCCCTGCTCCTTTGAGCCACAGGTGCTGCCCCAGTGTCAATACTTCTAAGGAATTCCTGGAATTGGCAACGATTCAATCCTTGACCCTTATGAAATTCAGTCTTGCTGACAATTTGCATTTTGTTATCCATCTTTAAAACTTTTGTGAATATGTTTTCTTTTCTTTTTTTTTTTTTTTTTTTTTTGAGACAGAGCCTCAAACTGTCGCCCTGGGTAGAGTGCTGTGGCATCACAGCCCATAGCAACCTCCAACTCCTGGGCTTAAGCAATTCTCTTGCCTCAGCCTCCCAAGTATCTGGGACTACAGGCGCCCGCCACAATACCCAGCTAATTTTTGGTTGTAGTTGTCATTGTTGTTTGGCAGGCCTGGGCTGGATTTGAACCCTCCAGCTCTGGTGTATGTGGTTGGTGCCTTAGCCGCTTAAGCTACAGGTGCTGAGCCCATATTGTAACTTATAAAAATGTTTTTGTTGAGGGCAGCGCCTGTGGCTCAGTAGGGCGCTGGCCCCATGTATGGAGGGTGGCAGGTTCAAACCCTGCCCTGGCCTAACTGCAACAAAAAAAAATAGCTGGGCGTTGTGGTATACGCCTGTAGTCCTAGCTACTCGGGAAGCTGAGGCAAGGGAATCACCTAAGCCCAGGAGTTGGAGGTTGCTGTGAGCTGTGATGCAACAGCACTCTACCAAGGGTGGTAAAGTGAGACTCTGTCTCTACAAAACAAAAAAAAATTTTGTTGAGAAGACAGACTTTTCATTTCCACTATTTTGTCCTATGACACAATCCTTTATATGCATTGAATTTGGCAGCTTGTTTTTGCATGTAACGCCTTTTCAAATTATGATCTATGAAAACTTGCACAAATTCTCCCAAACTATGCAAAGTGCCTTACTATTTGCCTAAACAAAAAAGTAGTCATCTGTCCACTTTTCATTGAACAACCTTGCTTCATCTGTAATTTTTCTTTTTGGGGGGTTCTGTTTTGTTTTGAGATATTATAGAAGTCATGCTGGGATAAAAAATAGAATAATAGAGGAAGGACCATATTTACTTTTATTATGAAAACTAATTGACAAGTAAATAGAAAGCAAGGTTTGGGCCCTTCCACCTCTCAGCTGCCATGCAGGGTGAGATGGAGGGCCTGTTGTAAAATGTGTCGGGCAATGTGTGAGTTTGCTGCCAAGGTGTGAAAGTACCTTAATAATCAAATAAGAATGCTCACTTCTAAATAACATTAAACACCCAACGTTGTGATGATAGGTTGAAATATTGTTGATAATCACTGTAATGTCTGATGGTATCGATTTGGAAGATAACAAACTGGAAGCTGCACATTGCAGGAAGCCACGCATGTGTTCAAATAGTGAGAGTGAACATGTGTTTATTTTACGTGACACTGTGACACAACATTGTCATCTATGAAGTTCACTTGAGAACCATGCAATCAAGTTCCACCAAAATATATTTTTTAAAAACCTCATGTTTTAATTAAGTTAACGATTTTGTATTGGGCCACATTCATAGTTATCTTGGGCCACATGTGGGCCGTGGGCCACAGGTTGGACACCTTTCATGTAGAGGGAAAAGCATTCTGCTTGACTAACTTGAATTCTAGTGGATGTGACCTCACTTGGCGGTATCTTCCCTGTCACTTTCCCGTTGACAGGCCTAACCTGCAAGTATTCCCTTGCCACCCACTTCCCCTACTCAGTATTTTAGCCAATCCACTTTTCACAATCACAGGCAAAAGGTTTTTGTTATTGTTAAGCCCAGCATCACACAACAAGGGTGTGGGTTGACTCTGAGATGTCCTCACAGATCCTCTTCAGGGCCTGGAAGGGCAGCTGCCCTTGACCAAGGTCACACCTGTGCCTGGAGGCAGCCCACAGGGGGTGATGGTCCTGGGAGGTAGAAGGCTACATCCCCAACCCCAGCTCCTGGGAGATCCCTGCATAACTGGCTGAGGTTGTATTTACATCACAGTTCACCTCCTCCTCTCTGTAGTGCCACCCCAACTCCCTCAGCACCCCACCCCCAAAACAACCCTCTTGCATGCAAATCTCAGCATATTAAGGTCTGTTTCTGAGGGAATTGGACCTGCAATAGGGCATAATTTGCGTAGTGCCATATGCTACTTGGTAATAAGCCATTTTTACTAATTGTAAAAAAAAAAAAGATTTTTTATTAATCTCAAAAAAAAAAAAAAGGATCCAATAAATGCTTATTAACTAATAGAGAAATAAGACAAATCAGTAAGGCAAGTGTGGGATCAAAATATCACATTTGCTAGTGAGCAAGCTGATCCTGAAATTAGACCTGAATCTGCAGAAATTGGGTGCAGTGCAGAGCCCCTCTGCCCCCAGCCCCTGCGGGCCCTGACCCCAGCCTGCCCCTGGGACACACCCAGGGAGGCCCACAACAGCACAGACGGTGGGCGTTCTCTGGGAAGCCTGTTCTTGATGGTGACCTGGGGTCCCACTCTGTCCCAAATGTATCAATTTATATGTTGCTACATCTTCCCAGAGGAGGAATTACCAGAAGTTTGGACTTGTACTTGTCCCAGTGGAGGAACTAAGATGGAGGGTGATATTGAGGACAAGTGGTTTGAGGAAAAGGAAAGAGAAGTTTACTAACTGGCTGGCAAATGAGAAAGATGGTAGACTCTCCTCTTAAAGAACCATCGTCGTCCTGCTTTTAGTGGGAATGCAGGCTTTCAAAGGTTTTTTTATTGCTATTTAAGTATGGCTGTGGTCCTTGTCCACCTTTTCTCCACCGAAGATGACCTCATGCCCTTTGCCTGGTTAAAACAAAGCACAAGGAACATTCCTCTGCCCTTCTGATCACTGGCCTCCTAAAAGGATGCAGGTTTTAATTACCAAAATGAGTTGAGGGGGGGACGTTAAAGAGACAGCTCATATAACATTTTTCTCTTTTTCAGGCCTTAACCCCTGTTCAGAATGAAGAGCCTGGGAGTGCCCTATGGTCTCTTCCTACCCGTGGAAGAAAGTATAAGGAGTGGGGAAAACATTCTCCCCCTTACAGATGACAGCTCTCCTTGGAGATTCTCTCTCTCTCTTTGTTTAGGATATAAAAGTATGGACTTTATCTTCTTAGAAGGAGACAAGGAGTGAGGGGGGAAAGAGAGAGGAAAGAGCAGGGAGATGGCATGGCATTCCAAAGAAAGAAAAGAAGGATGCCCACGAGATTGAGTCTCTTTGTAGGCAATTCAGTCCTTCAACAAGTTTGATTTCACAAATATTATTGTGAACAGGTATTATTTTAGGGGATTCAGAAGTGAATAAAACAAGCAAAAATCCCTGCCCTCGTGGAGGTTACAATCTAATGGAGAGCACAGAAAGGAAACAGCAAAGTCAGTAACATATACAGTGCATGGATAGTTACGTGTTTCAAAAAACCCATACAATGAGGAAAAGCGAATGAGGATCTGTGAGAAATGGATCAAAAAAGAGATGTGCAAAAAGCCCCTCTGGCTTGGGTAAAACAGGGGCTAGGGAGTAGATACATATCACTCAGAACAGCTGCGATTGCAGGTCCCACTGCCACTGACCCTCTGACACTCTCTTCTCTCACAGCCCCCTACGCCCAGCCCCAAGGAGGCCCGTGCTTTTGTGACCCTGAGCACTCAGTGCAGCCCTCAGCCCATCCTCTTCAGGCTTAGCTAGAGCCAGTGGCCTTGACTGCACTCAAAGTGCCTTCCAAGTACTTGCCCCTGGCAGGGGCTCTGTGCTCCTTCTCTGTCTGCCGTTTTGCTTTTTGCCTTACTTTGGTGCTGATCTAGCTGTAACCCCCAGCCCATCTTGGCTTGGTGCCACCTGAGACGGGTTGGAAGCTGGCTGCATAGCTAGGCTTGTGCTTTCAGCTTGGCTGCTGTCATCTGAACTCTGGACCAAAAGAGTCTGTCAACATCTGAAAAATAGGCATGGTTTCAGGGGGTCTTGACACAGTAGATGGTGGATATTTATTGTTTGGGGTTCCTGGTACTCCTCCCACCTTCTGGAGTAGCACCCCCGTGATTTTCTCACAGAAGACAAACATGGCGCTATAGGAATGGGTTTACATCTCCCAGCTTTTCCTCAAGGGAAGAATGTTCTTGTTTCCCCTTCAGGTTTAGTTCTTGAAATCCTGGAGGAGTTTCTGATGGGTGAATCTTGAGTCACCCCTTAGAGGCATATCACTGTGGCCAGGGCAGTGGCTGCCATGATCAGGCCAGCTTGGCCAGAGACCTACCTTTGGACCAACACTATGTACGGACAGTGGGGTCGTGTAAAAGTGTGAATTCCCCATTTGATCCATGTAGGGAGAACAGCTCCCCCAAAGAAATCTGTGGTAGGAGACAGGAAAGCTGATCTATGGAGAGGTAGAGATACTGGACGCCTGTCAGGCACAGTCCCTTGCCCCAGGTGTTTCAGTCACTCCCGCTCTTTGGGGACTTAGGTCAGTACTTTCCCACTTTTTCCTTAGCTAGTCAGGTTGGATTCCAGTCGTGAGTACTAGGGGCTGAGTCATGACTACCATACTTGGGAAAACCGGAAGAGTTGAAGTTACCCTCCCCACACCCTCTACCCACCTCCTTTTGGGAATTACATCTTCCATGACGCTTTTTCTGACTTCCCCAAGTGGAATTGACTCCTCCTCCTTCTTTTGTTCCCACATGACTCTCCATTTCTGTTCTTTCATGGTACTTGTAACCCTTAGGGTTCTTACTGGTGTAATCACCTGCTCCCACCAAGAAGGTAGAGATGGGTTCTTATTCTTATTTCTATTCCACACGTTGGGTACTTAGGTGCTTAGTAGCCATTTGCTGGATGAATGGGACAGATGGATGAGTAAGTACCTTTACCAGTAAGTGGGTGCCTCTATATGTCAATCCTTTAATTTTTTTTTTTTTTTTTTTTTTTTTTTTGGATTGCGCCTCAAGATGTTTCCCATGGTATAATGATTTGGAAT
>CAUYPK010008118.1:0-58720 GCA_963574355.1 Loris lydekkerianus | reverse complement strand
GATTCTTCCCAGCCATGAGCATGGTATGTTTTTCCATTTGTTAACATCTTCAGCTATTTCTTTTCTTAAAGTTTCATAGTTCTCTTTATAGAGATCTTTCACATCCTTTGTTAGATAAACTCCCAAATATTTCATCTTCTTTGGAATAACTGTGAAAGGAATAGAGTCCTTGACTGCTTTTTTGGCTTGGTTATTGTTGGTATATATAAAGGCTACAGATTTATGAGTATTGATTTTGTAGCCTGAGACATTGCTATATTCCTTGATCACTTCTAAAGGTTTTGTAGTAGAATCGCTAGTGTTTTCCAGATATACAATCATGTCATCTGTGAAGAGTGAAAGTTTGATCTCTTCTGACCCTAATTGGATACCTTTGATCACCTTTTCTTCCCTAATTGCAATGGCTAAAACTTCTCTTACAATGTTAAAGAGCAATGGAGACAATGGGCAACCTTGCCTGGTTCCTGATCTAAGTGGAAATGATTTCAATTTAATCCATTCAGTATGATATTGGCTGTGGGTTTACTGTAGATGGCCTCTATTAGTTTAAGAAATGTCCCTTCTATACCAATTTTTTTAAGTGTTTTGATCATGAATGGATGCTGGATATTGTCAAAAGCTTTTTCTGCATCAATTGAGAGAATCATATGGTCTTTATTTTTTACTTTGTTTATGTGCTGAATTACATTTATAGGTTTATGTATATTGAACCAGCCTTGAGACCTGGGATAAATCCCACTTGGTCGTGGTGTATAATATTTTTGATGTGTTGTTGGATTCTGTATGTTAGGATCTTATTGAGTATTTTTCCATCAATATTCATTAGTGATATTGGCCTATAATTTTCTTTTCTTGTTGGGTCTTTCCCTGGTTTAGGGATCAAGGTGATGTTTAATTTGTAGAATGTGTTGGGTAATATTCCTTCTTTTTCTATATTTGGAAGAGGTTTAGTAATATAGGTACTAATTCTTCTTTAAAGGTTTGGTAGAATTCTGACGTAAATCCATCTGGTCCTGGGCTTTTCTTTTTAGGGAGATTTTGTATAGTTGATGCTATTTCAGAACTTGATATAGGCCTGTTCAACATTTCCACTTCATTCTAGCTAAGTCTTGGTAGGTAGCATACTTCCAAGTTTTGGTCAATTTCTCTCAGATTTTCATATTTCTGAAAGTAAAGTTTCTTGTAATATTCGTTAAGGATTTTTTGAATTTCTGAGGGGTCTATTGTTATTTCCTCTTTACCATTTCTGATTGATGAAATTAGAGATTTTACTCTTTTTTTCTTGGTTAGGTTGGCCAAAGGTTTATCTATTTTGTTGATCTTTTTAAAAAACCAACTTTTGGATTTATTGATCTGTTGTATAATTCTTTTGTTTTCCAATTTCATTTAATTCTGCTGTAATTTTGGCTATTTCTTTTCTTCTGCTGAGTTTGGGTTTGGAATGTTCTTCCTTCTCCAGTTGCTTGAGATGTCCCATTAAGTTATTAATGTTTTCTTGAGGAAGGCTTGCAGTGCTATAAATTTCCCTCTGAGAACTGCGTTTGCAGTATCCCAGAGGTTTGGCTAATTTGTGTCATGATTGTTGTTCTGTTCCAAAAATTTTGTGATTTCCTTCTTTTTTTTTTTTTTTTTTTTTAATTGTTGGGCATTCATTGAGGGTACAATAAGCCAGGTTACACTAATTGCATTTATTAGGTAAAGTCCCTCTTGCAATCATGTCTTGCTCCCAGAAGGTGTGGCACACACCAAGGCCCCATATCCCGCCCTTCTTCTCTCTCTCTGCTTTTCCTCCCCCCCCCCATGACCTTAATTGATGTTAATTGTCCTTATATCAAAATTGAATACATAGAATTCATGCTTCTCCTATTCTTGTGATGCTTTACTAAGAATAATGTCTTCCACTTCCATCCAGGTTAATATGCAGGATGTAAAGGTGATTTCCTCTTAATCTCATCTATAATCAATCTATCCTTCAGCATAAGGTTATTTAGCTTCCATGTTTTTGTATGGGTATGCAGATTCCTGTTGTTATTGAGTTCAACTTTTATTCCATGATGGTCTGAGAAGATGCAAGGAATAATTTCTATTTTTTAAAATTTGCTGAGGTTAGATTTGTGGCCTAGTATGTGGTCGATTTTGGAGTATGTTCCATGGCGGATGACAAGAATGTGTATTCAGTTTTGTTGAGATGAAATGTTCTATAGATGTCTGTTAAGTCAAGATGTTGAATGGTTAAGGTTAAATCTAATATTTCTTTGTTTAGCTTCTTTTTGGACGATCTATCCAGCACTGCTAAAGGGGTGTGAATATCTTCAATATCTACTACAGAACTGGAGGAAATCAAGTTACTCATGTCTGTTAGAGTTTCTCTTATAAATTGAGGTGCATTTTGGTTGGGTGCATAAATATTAATACTTGAAATCTCATCATATTGAGTATTACATTTAACAAATATGAAGTGTCCATCCTTATCCTTCCTTATTTTGGTTGGTTTAAAGGCTATTGCATCTGAAAATGGGACTGCAAGGCCTGCTTTTGTCTGCTTTTCATTTGCCTGGAGTATAGATGACCATCCCTTCACTTAGAGTCTATAATTGTGTTTTGTTTTGTTTGTTTGTTTTTTAATTTTTTTTATTGTTAAATCATAGCTGTGTACATTAATGAAATGTGTTTTAATGTAAGATGAGATTCTTATATGCAGCAGATATCTGGCTTGAGTTTTTGTATCCAGTCAGCCAACCTGTGGCTTTTTAGAGGACAATTTAAACCATTCACATTAATTGAGAATATTGATAAGCCTTTTGAAAGTCCGGTGGACATTTTTAATCCTTTTGTGACTGTGGAAGTTGGAATTTGATCAAAATTTTCTGGGTGGGTTTACTGTTGTGGTGGAGGATTGCGCTGGTCTTTATGGAGGATAGGTCTGATAATATCCTGGAGAGCTGGTTTAGTTGTGGCAAATTTCTTCAACATGTGAATGTCATTAAAGTATTTAATTTCTCCATCATAAAGGAAACTCAGTTTAGCTGGGTACAGGATCCTGGGTTGAAAGTTATTTTGTTTTTGGAGATTAAAAGTCAATGACCATCCTCTTCTAGCATGAAAGGTTTCAGCAGAGAGATCTGCAGTTATTCTAATATTCTTCCCCTTGTAGGTAATTGTTTTCTTTTGTCTGGCTGCTTTGAGAATTTTCTCCTTCATATTAACTTTAGTGAAATCGATTATGATGTGTCTAGGGGATGTCTTATTCGGGTTGAGTTGTGCTGAAGTTCTGAAACTGTCAGCTATCTGAAATTCAGAATCTCTTGGCATGTCTGAAAAGCTCTCTTTCATAATCTCATGGAGAAGAGATTTTTTGCCTTGTGAAGACACTTCATTGCTTTCGGGGATCCCTATAAGATGAATATTGGTTTTCTTCAAATTATCCCAGAGGTCTCTGAGACAGTGATCTGTTTTTGCCCTCCATTTCTCCTCCTTTCTGAGAGTTTGGGAGCATTTGAAAGTTTTGTCTTCAATGTCTGAAATCCTTTCTTCTGCTTTCTCTATTCTGTTACTGAGGGATTCTACTGTGTTTCTCAGATCTGTGAGGGCTGCAACTTCCTGTCTCAATGTGTCAAATCTTTGGTCATTTGGTATTTGAATTCTTTGATTTCTTGAGACATCTTTTGGGTTACTGCTTGGAATTCTAATTCAATCTTATTTGCTATCCAGATTCTGAATTGGATTTCTGATATCTCAGCTATTTGTTTGTGCTTGGATCTTGTGCTATGTCTGACCCATTGATCCTTGGGGAAATTGATCTACTCTGATTATTCATATTCCTAGAGTTTTTCCTTTGATTTCCCCTCATTATTGTTTTTCATCATTGCCTCTGGCCGTCTTCAGAGTTAGGGTGGTGTCTCTCCAACATTAGACCCCCGGGGTAGCACTCTATTGTTGCTGAATCTTTGTAGGGAGTGACCCTGTGTAGGTCTCCTGGGGCTGCCCCAGCCAGGGAGTTCTGGTTGTGGGAGAAGCTCCAGAGTGTGACACCCCCAGATCCAGCAATAGGGCAGGGGTTGGTGCACACAGTTCTGAGAGTTCCTGGTGCCCAGTGACTTTGGCACAGAGGGCCCAAGGCTCCATCAGTCTCTGGCCAGGAGAAGGGCTCAGCACAGTGGCAGGGAGGGCTCCAGAGGGCACTCAGCTACCAGAGTCCTTGGCCAGACAAGCGGGAGGTGTGGAGGCAGGGAGGGTGCAGGTGGGAGGACATGGGATTGAGCTGCTCCCGAGTTCCTGGTCAGGGCGTTGGAAGGACCCACGGGCAGGATAGCAGGTCCGCAGCTCTTATGGAGGTCCTGGAGGGTTCCTGCCACAGCTTTTACCAGGGTCGGGAGGGTGCCCATCACGGACCTGGTGCAGTTCTTCCTGAGGTCCGGGAGGGTGCAGCTCCTCTGGAGGTGGGAGGGTGCTGATTACGGGTCCTGGTGCAGCTCTTCTGGAAGTCTGGGAGGGTGCTGATCCCAGGGCTCTTCCGGAGGTCCGGGAGTGTCCTGGAGCAGCTCTTCTGGAGGTCAGGGAGGGTCCCTGCAGCTCTTACCAGGGTCCGGGAGGGTGCTGATCACGGGTCCTGACGCAGCTCTTTTGGAGGTCTGGGAAGGTGCTGATCATGGGTCCCAGTGCAGATCTTCTAGAGGTTGGAGGGTGCTGATCATGGATCCCGGTGCAGCAATTCCGGAGGTTGGGGAGGGTGCCCATCATGGGTCATGGTGCGCTCTCATCATTCCAGTTTTGATTGACATGGATCTACAAGAATTCTGTCTAAGTCAGCTTTGAGGGGTCCTCTGTTGATATAGAAAAAAATAACTTATTGGTCAAGATGATTCTTTAATGACTTTTTACTATTTACCTGCTAAGCAAATTATTGCAATTAAAGCAATGAAATTATTTATCAAGCTTCTATGAACACTAAAAATAAAACACCAAAAAATAAATAAATAAATAAAAGGAAGGAAGGAAAGAAGGAAGGAAGGAATCAGGGAAGGAAGAAGAGAAAGAAAGAAAGAAAAGAAAAACAACACATCCTGATATATATATTTTTTCTGGATTCATGTCCTTCCTTTAGAGCTGTCCTTTTCCAAAGAGTAACTGAAACTTGATCCAGCACTCTAAAAAGGGCTAATGCTTTCTTCACCCAAAGTTATCTAAGTAAAGCAAATTAATTGATTTCAGAAAAAAAAAAATGTTGCTTTATAGTTAAGCTCCCATTTAACCAGCTAACCTCCATATTATGAATAAAGGCAGAATTGTAAACCAGCAATGATAGTTACTTTCCTAATTGTTTCCCAGTTGTTCTTTAGCGCTCATCCACTTCTGTGAGACATTCAATAAAATATTGAAAGCCCAATGCTTTACTTTTCCCTATTCATGCCCCTTCAGAAGCTTCACCACTTACTTGTCCTTTACATGTCTATCAACAATGTTCCCTTTCTCTGTAGATGCAAATTATTCCACATTTTTCTGGTGCTTCCTCTGTAGCCTTTACTTTGTACATAAAGTGCTTACTTTGCAAGCACTCCAAAGGTGATGGTTTTCTTGCTCTTTAGTACCATTTTCTGTCTAATTTAGTACTCATATTTCACCTTTTTGTTCAACTATCTTTTCGATCTTCAATTCTCAGTCTTTATAATCCTACCATTCCTTTCATCAATAAGTTAAATCTTAGACATGTCCTCATTTTGTGTTGTATGGGAATAATTAACATAATAATTAATGTAATAATTCTATTAATATTAACTCTTTGAAAATTATACTTCTATTAAAAAAAGCAATAACAGTTTATAAAATAAAGTAGTTACCCTAACTAATGTAGAACAGCAATAAAAAGGCAGCAAAAGGTACTTACATAAAAGTACACATTGAATTTAAAATATCTTATGCTTCTTCACTTTATATTTGAAAAGCACCAAGCATATTAAACTCTTTCAGAAATAGCTCAATTTGCTCTTTATATGAATCCCTTCTTGAAAGGTTTTAGATTTTCTAATTTAATTTATTTTCTCCCTATTAAAGTTAGGTAGATACTCTTAGTAACTGCATGGTATGGATTTATTTTTCCAATTCTGGCTGACGTGACAAGTAAGTGGTGAAGCTTCTGAAGGGCCATGAATAGGGAAAAGTAAAGGATTGGGCCCCCAAGAACTCCAATAGTTCTAATGAATGTCTTACAGAAGTGGATGAGTGCTAAAGAACAACTGGGAAGCAATTAGGAAAGTGACCATCATTGCTGGTTCATAATTCTGCCTTTATTCATCATATGGAGGTTAGCTGGTTAAGTGGGAGCTTAACTACAAAGCAACATTTTTTTTTTTTTTTTCTGAAATCGATTGGCTTTACTTAGATAACTTTGGGTGAAGAAAGCACTAGCCCTTTTTAGAGTGCTGGATCAAGTTTCAGTTACTCTTTGGGAAAGGACAGCTCTAAAGGAAGGACATGAATCCAGAAAAAATATATATCAGGATGTGTTGTTTTTCTTTTCTTTCTTTCTTTCCTTCCTTCCTTAGCATAGGCATTATAGACAAGTGTATAGAGATTCTTCAAAAAAGTAAAAATAGAACCATCATATAATGCAGCAATCCCATTTCTAGGTATATACCTAAAGGAAATAAAATCACTATCGTGAAGAGATAGTCTGCACTTGAATTCATTACATCATTACCCACAATAGCCAAAATATGGAATGAATCTAAGTGTATGTTTGTAAATGAATGAATAAAGAATACACACACACACATACCCAGTGCAACACTGTTCATCATTTAATGAAAATTTTGTCATTGTTGACAACATGTATGAACTTGAAGGACATTATGGTAAGGGAAAAAAGTCAGGCATAGAACGGCAGATATCACATAATGCCCCGTAGAGCTAAAGAGTACGATGATGGTTACCAGAGTCTGGTGTTGGTCAAAGGCTGGAAGATTTCAGTTAGACAGAAAGAATGAATTTTTGAGATCCATTGCACAGCATATAATGATAACTAGCAATAAATTGCAGATTTCAAAATTGCAAGAGAGTAAATTTCAAATGTTTCCATCATAAAAAATCAGAAGTACATGATGTGTTGTAATATGCTAATTTGCTTTGCTTAATCATTTCATATTGTATACATATATAAAACATCATATTGTACCCCATAATACCTATAATTATTATCAATTAAAATAAATTAGAATTTTAATTTATATGTTAACAAGTAAACTCGTGGAATTTGTATAGCCTTATGAATAGAAAATAGCAAGTGAAACAAAAACATTATCTTTCCTAAAAAATTAAATTAACCTTGGCTGACGCTGATGGGTAATACTCCATATGAGGTGGAAAAACACTCAGGATTTTTTAAGGGAGGAATGACTTTCCCTCTACTCCACTAAGTGTGATAGTTGGTCTATAAAATCAACTAAAAACATGCAGATTAAATAGAGAAAGTCACATAAATTTATTAATTTTTCATATTACATCACATTTCCTGGAATATCACAGGAAAAAAATGAATATCCAAAAATGTAGTGATATTTTATAATCAGTCTTATAATATACCTTATGCAATGTACTGTGTTTTAATAATTACAGAAGGAGAGGGGGGGTGTAAGTTCACATAAGTTACAGTAAGTGATTTTCAGGGAAGATGAATGGGGCCCTTAGAATAGATGGAAGTTGTAGGAGTTTATGGCAAAGTTTGAGCGTGGAATTGCCTGTCTAATTTCCTCTCTTGCGATGAGTTGCTCTGTTCTGATTGGAGCAGCTCCTTTGAAGGGAAAAAAAAATCCATGAAAATTGAGTTTCTTTTGGAATATCCATCTCTAGGTAGATAAGAGGAGTTCAGAGAAAGCTTCTTCCTTTTTTCAAGTCACTGTAGCTCTCAGTCATATACCAAAGCAACATAGTCTGGGATAGCATGTCCTGAAATCCTTCATAATTATTTATAGTCACCTTAGGATGGCATATTCTAGCTTCTAACACTTTCTTTTGCCTTATCCTCAAATTTAAAATTTTTTTAAAGACCTCCACATTGGCTATAATTCACTCTTTATAAGAAATAACAAATAAAAAGAAGGAAGGAAGAAAGAAAGGAAGGAAGGAAGGGAGGGAGGGAGGGAAGGAGTGAGGGAGGGAATGATTACCCCATTGACAATTTGCATTTTCTTGTTAAGATACATCAGTTTGTCTCTGTACTCAGTAGGCTTTTTAGTTATTGTAGGAGCCAAGGGTAAACATTCTGTTCACCCTCTGAAGATTCACTGAAGATCATCTGACAAAAGTAGACAGGAGAAAAGCCTTACAAAGTTATTTGATCACAGTTTTGTGTGACATGGGAACGTTCAATATGAAGACCCAAAGATACAGAGAAATTGTACATTGTTAAGCTTATAAAATGTTCAACAAAGTATAGAAAGATGATTGGACAAAACGAGCATGATCTAATGCTAATAGACTGAGTGGGGAAACCCAGCAAGGCTTGTCTGTAATGGTTGGCCTCTCTGTGCAGTATCCCCCTTTCTGGGTGTGGGGTAGGACCTTTTTTAAAATGGAAGACTTATGACCTATGATCAAAGAAAGTAGGGTAGGTAATTTCTTTATGGTCAGTTTTTACACAGAAAAGTAGAGTGGGATAGAGCAATATTTTTAGGTTTTACGGTTGACTTTGGGAAAAAGTTTTGGTTTCTATGACTCATCTTAGAGAAAAAGTTTTCTAGTTTCCATGGCTAACCCCAGGGAAGAATGAGGAGCCAGAGAAAGGAGAGCAGGAAAAGATCAGAGAAAACTTTGGTTTCTCAGTCTGCTTCCTAGGCTTTCATTTTGGGGTATTATTTTCTGAGATCCAACATTATACACTCAAATGTTCTGCAATACACAGTGAAACGATATTCTAAAATACCAGATTCAATTTATGGGCTCCTGTCTTATATTATGAATTTACCAACCAGTGTCTTATGAATGAGGATCTTGGTAACTGGAAATGTCAGAAGACCATAGAGAACTAAGGTTTTTTCATTTGAAAATAATTTGGTGAGGATGAAGTAGAGGCAGAAAAAATCAAATAAGACAAAATACTCTAATGTAAAGGGAAAGAAAATAATTATGAATATATTAATAAGTAAATGATTATCATAAAAAGAATTAATAAAATAATAATCTATTTGATGAATTAGGTAATAATTTTCCTGGTAGTTTTTAAATGGCTGATTTCCATATCATTTCTGCATTGATTTAGCTGAAGATGAATGCGAGCTTAACCTCCCTTTATAACATAAAATTGTGTATGTCCTTCAATAAATTAAACTGTTAACCTGGTGACACTATTCTCACTCTCAACAGTTTTAGGCTTCACTGAAAACTGAATAATATTTAATGATTTTTTTAAAGAGATTTACACAATTAATTCTTTCTCTTTCATATTTACCACTTGTGTTTTCAAAAAGAAAACTATCATTTTGACATACGATTTCTACTCCTTTGGGTACACACCCAGCAGCGGGATTGCTGGGTCATGTGCTAGTTCTGTTTTTAGTGTTTTAAGGAACTTTCATACTCCTCCCTATATAATTTACATTCCCACCAGTAGTCTACTAGGCTCCCCATTTCTCCAGATCCTCTCCAACATTTGTTATTGACTGTCATTTTGATTAAAGCCACAAAGCATTGTTGGAATAAAGACACAGTCAGGTATTTGAAGTCAGTGCCAAAATGCTTTTCCATTGTCATGTTCTGACTTCATGAAAGGCTTTTAGGTTTAGGAATTTCACAAGGGCCATTCAAGTGCATCAGAGAAGGAAGATATAATCCAATTATATAGTTTCAGGGAAATTAGTAGAATTTAATTGGATTTGCTTCCTGTTGCAGAGCTATGACATTTTCTTTATCAATACTCAAGAATATTTTTGGTATCATTCTCTTCCTTCTTCCCTGTTATTGAAGGTGGGTGACTGGATAGATGCATACAGGGCAACAGTTCTTGTGGAGAAATGTTTCCTTGCTGCTGAAAGAAATGAGGTGGGTCACATCCGTTGCCCAACTTTCTTTGAAAGTTGACTAAGATCTTTGTATTAGTTTTCCCCTTTGACTCTCACAATAATCCTTCAGGGGAATTCATTTTTTCCATTTAATAGATTGAAAATGGGACAGTGAAGCTGGGATTTGAATACATTCAGGAGAGCTTCAGACACAAAAAACTATTCTATATTTTCTTCACTACAGTGAAAGTCATAGGTATTAGTTCAATTAAATAATTAAGTCTTTAACTATGAGAAACAATAAAAATCTCTAGGCCTTTTTTCCCATCCCATCATATATATATATATTTTGCAGTTTGGGGCCAGGGCTGGGTTTGAACCTGCCACCTCCAGTATATGGGCCCAGTGCCCTACTCCTTGAGCCATAGGTGCTGCCCATCCCATCCAAAAGAAATGTTTTAAAATCAGTAATGTAAAAGATACTTTGTCCTTCTATGACTTTAGGCCACGTACTATGTCATTTTTCCAAAGAAAAAGGATACACATTCCCACTCTTATGTATAATTGAAGAGGATATCCTTATGAATATTTTATGTATCCAGTATGACTATTCATATATAACATGAAAACCATGTGAACTCCTGCATGACAACTTTTCTCTTAGAATTTATTAATCAATGACAGAAAACTACTACAATGCATTTGGAAATAGTTGTAAATAATTTTTATCTTGATAATCAGAATATCATCTACATACATTTTAAAATTTGGAATATTGCTGTGTAAAAGTCATTATTTATTCAGTCTAGAATTAATGTATGATATAAAAATGTATTCCATCTGTTAAAGCCCTAAGATAGAGATTATGTTTAAAAAATATTTAATATTATCAGCTTAATAATTACGCCCTCACTGGTAGGTTTATTAGATAATCACACCTAGTTACAATTTATTCTGAAAGTTTGGAGGCTTCTTCTGTTTTCTAGAGCTGCCACAACAAAGTAGCAGAGATTGAGTGGAATAGACAATAGAAAGGGATTTTCTCCTAATTCTGGAGGTTAGAGGTTTGAGATGGAGATGTCCATAGGGCAGATGTCCTTCTTCTGAGGTCTCTCTGCATGACCTGTAAATAGCTGCTTTCCCACTATGTCTCCACAGAGAGTCTTTCCTCTGTGTGTGTCTTAGTCTCTTCTCAAAGGAGACAAATCATTTTAGATTAGATTTATTCCACTCACCTCATTTGACCTTAATTACCTTTTTTATGACCCATCTTCAAATAGACACATTAGTGTTTAAGATTTCAACATATAAATTTTGGGGGAAATCAATTTAGCCCATAACAGAGGATTTTTAGACAGAATTTTCATTTAATTCTGCACATCCTTAAGACCTGTTTACCTACGCCCTATAAAGTACATTTACAGACAATATTTTCTTGTTTTAATTCATTTCTCCAAAAAGAGAAGTATGTTAAAGCAATGCTTGCTAAGTAACCCTGAATTATAAAAATATACATTTGAACAGATGCAAGAAAATGCCAGAAGTGACCTATGCCTTCCTAGTACAAGCTTCAATCAGTCACATAATGAAGTAAAAACAGCAAAGACTATAAAAAAGTTGCCAGGTTAACTCACTGGTTTTCTTTCTCTGGTTATTAAAATTTCCTTCGGTTAAATCGTTTTTCGGCCATTGTTCTAACTATACTCTGTTCAGTGCTTTGTTGAAGAAATGAACAAGAATGAAATAGTAGCACTTTTCATGACAATATGTGGTGAAAACCTTTGCTGACCCATGTCTAGGAAATAGATTATGTTAGGAGATCTTGGGACTTTCTTCAAGCTTGATGAAAGGACTGCAAAGACTCACAGGACTCAGAAGTTTTTATCTTAACAATACCCTACTTTGATGAAAAGATACAAAGAATATAATGACCCAAGAAACAGGCCCATGTGGTGAAGTCTAGAGGGAACCAGGCACAACTTGTAAGTGCCCCTCCCAGGGGAGTAGCATAAGCTAAGTTTAATTTATTCAATTTTGAAGATTGAATCAAGCCTACAAACAGGAAAAAGTAAAGTCTGAAGCTGGGAAACCTGGGAGCATGGTAAAGATCCTGGGAAATAATTCTTAAAGATAGCTAGACCAATAAGAAAGTACTCGAGAGCTCTGTTACCTGACACCACTAGAACCTCCACAGGAATGTGTGGAATGACTTGTTGGAATCAGCTAATAATGCAGATAATTTTCATAATAAACTTCTATTGCCCTATAGAAATATCTCTAAGCTGGAGTTGACAGGCTCAAACCTATTTCTGTGTGTCTGTATAGAAAGGCAGAATTTACATGCTTTATATTTTTAATATATAAGTGCATCCCACTTAAAGTATATTTCACATTGACCACATTATTGGTTAGTCATTCAAATAATTAGCAAACTTCGCCTTAGACCTCCATAATGAAGAAATTGTTATGCCAAGTGTGGCCCTGCCTCTATTTTTGGCTTAATTAAGTTGGATTTGGATTCTTTACTGTAATATTATTGTCCTTGGTGAGAGGAGTATCCTGTAGCCAAGGCTACCTGGAGTCTTTGTGAAAAATTTGAAATTAGACATTTAATTCTATGTGGCTAAATTCTCACAATGCTTTTGGATCTCACTTTTCCTTAAGTTAAAAGAATGCAAACTACCCTACCATTATTTATGTTTGTTTGGGTTTCTTGCTCCTTTTTCTTTTTGTTTGCAAGGTACAACTTGTTCTTCATTTTTGTACTGATTTAACTCCTTGAAGGCTTTCTTTCCTTCACATATTAGTTTCCTATGACAAACTGGGTGGCTTAGAGCAAAACAAATTTATTCTCTTACATGGTGAAGGCCAAGAGGCTGGAGTGAGTTTCGCTGGACCAAAATCAAGGTGTTGGGAGACCTGAGCTCCTGCAGGAAATTCCAGGTGAAAATTCATTTCTTTGCCTTTTGCAGCGCCTGGAAAGTGACCTTGTTTCATTGGTTCATGGCCCTATGTGACATGGCCTTCTTCCCTTTCCTCTGTCAAATCTCTGTTTTTGGCCCCCTTCTAAGGATATTTTTGAATGCATTTAGGATCCACTCTGATAACCCAGGATAACCTCTCCATTTCAAAATCTTTAACTTAATCACATCTGCAAAATCCATTTGCTACATAGAATAGTGTTCATAGGCTCCAAGGATTATGACTTGGAAATTCTGGGGAGCCATTATTCAGCTTACCACACTTGTACAGAACAGATGTCCACTTTGATTCTTTCCTTTGTTCAATAACGTTGTTGAATACTGGAAAAGTACACCTTCGTTTACCTTTATACACTATTGCCTTGGTGCTGACCATTTTGCTGGGTGAAGAGTTTGAAATTCTTAATTGTGTCTCATGCCCTTCAGCTTGATTCTTATTTTCATATAATAACCTCTGAACCCTGTTGATTTTTTAAAGCATATAGTACTGTACTGGCAGGTAAATACCTTTTAAAATTGAAGGAAATCTTCTATAGGTGATATTTCAAAAAACATTTAATGAGGTTTGAGATAACTGCATTAGATGGTGCATTATAAGTTTTTCTTAATTTAGAATTTTTGATAAATAATAAATAGGTATCATAGGAAAAAAGGAAATAGTGTTATATCCCTAGAAGAATATATATATGCATACATATGTACATATATATATTATAGTTTGTGCATATCTGTTTTTAGAATAAAATTTGATCTAATATAACAAGAATACTTACCTCATTCCTGGAAGGAGTTCTTACAAGTAAGAATTTAATCAAAGTATAAAATACAATTGGAAAAGTACAAAAAATCATAAATGTAGGGCTTAATAATTTTTTTTTAAAGTGAATACATTCATGCAACAAACACCAAAGTCAAGAAATGGAATGCTACCAATGAATTAGTGAAGGTTCAGTTAAGGAAGTAGACCCAAAATAAGAAATATGTGAATGAAGAATTTATGGCGAGATTATATTTCACAGATATGTGGTAAGAAGTGGGAAAGTGAAAGTCTGGAATGAAGAGTCAGAGGATCACAGAAAGAGTTATCAGCCAACCTGGCTGAGACACTGGTGAGAACAGATAACTTGAGTTTCCAGGATGTAAGAAGTTTCAAAACTTCTGCTGCCAAAGTGAAATCGTGAACGGGGAACTTATAAGGAGGTTTATGATATGTTGTTGCTTTGACGCAGTTCCACCCATGTGATGTATGATCAAGTACCTAGTGATAGACCTCGAGTTTCTGTTGGCCATTAGGGCTATCAATTAGAAAAATGAGCTAGATGGAGAATAAAAGAGAGAAAAGATGGTCTAGATCCCTGGGGCACCATGGTGCCTGTTCATCACTATGTTTAACTGAAGATTTTTCCAAAAATACCAGGTACTGCTTGTGCGAAGGTTCCTCTTTGTTCAATATTAATTTGGAATCATGCAAGAACAGGATTATGGGGAATATAGTTCTCATTTTAATCAAGTTAACTTGGCAGAATCCAGCAAGTGAGCATTTCAGAAGGAGCCCCCTTCTCACAATCCCATCTGGTCACTACACCTTTCATGAATAACTGCTTACTTTGACTGCTAACTCCATAGATGAGCATTGTCTCTTTTGTACTTTACATCAATGGACTCATGAGATGTACATTTGTGTCTGGTTGCTGGTGCTCAACATCAGCTCTTGTGAATCATGCATGTTGGATGTGTAGTTAAAATTCTTTATCCTCATTGCTATACACTAGGCCATTGCAAGAATAGATCATGAGATATTTTTCATTATACCAATAATATATTTTCAGCTTGTTGCCATTTAAGGTCTATTGACAATAGTGATGATATAAATATTTTTATATATATCTTGGGTTATACATTAGTGTTTGGTATATACTTAAGAATGGAATTTTGAGGCCAAGAGATAAGCATATGTTTAATTTAACCTGACATTGCCAAATATTTTTTAAAGTGGATAATTATTTATCTTCTCAAAACAATCAAAACAATCTCTCTAATGTACAAATGAAGGCACTAATATTTCCACTCTTGCAGAATTATTGTTAGAAATCACATAGTCCATCTCAAAACACTTTGGTATCTAGTATGGCTGTTTAGAGCATGAAATTATATAATCTATGATAACACACTTCTGTGCCTGATACATAGTGAGTCTTCAGTAAATGATGGCTCATTATTATTTACTATATATTCATAGTTTTAGGATCACAAACCAGCCAGAGCTCCTTTGTTCAGGCAACATGTTTTCATGACGTAACATGTCAAACACTATTTTGTGTACTTCCAGTGAACAATAAATACCTAGGCTTGGTCCCACTTCTCCCAGAAAACCACCAGAAAAGTGAAACTTTATACTGAACCCATGCTAAGTGTGTCTCAAAATACCAAGAGTCAGTAAGTCAAGTCCACCATTTGCACAGTATTTGAATGATCTCATTAGTAACAGGGAGGGTTGAGGTGGAGCTTAATAGCTGAAGGTCTGGACGCTGAATTCTCACCCCGTAAAAATTAATTTTGTCTAGAAGCCTAATTCATGTTTTAACCTAATATTCTAAAATTTCACTTTAGATCACAATTTACATAATAATAAAAACAGGTTTGAGAAGATTAGGAAAGGAATTTAGGCTTTCATTTATCCATTCAACAAGTATTTATTGAATACCTGCAACTGAGTAAAAAAGAAACAAAGTGCCTACACCTACAGGATATGTACATTCTAGTTGGATCACTAATGGCAAACAAACAAATATATCATATTAGTATATAAAGTCAAATAAGGAAAATTTTTCTAAAGAACAAAGACACAGCAACATATCTGGAGATAAAGCTTGGAAAGAAACACTATTTTAGGTAATTTGACCAGGGAGTCCTTTGAGAATATCTTCTAAACTATGAATATATATCATTGAAAGATCAAAGACTCTATTTCAGACACAGCCTTAGCATGAACACATATTTTTATATAAGAATATTAGAGCATGACTAATATTTGGCAATTACAGTGCAAACACACATACTTACAAAGTTAGAGAGGATATACTGTAAGTAACAATTGACACATAAAAGTTAACTAAAGAAAATAATAGCTGTGACAGTTGACCATTATATTTTCTCATATCATTGTAATAATGAGCTGTCAAACAGATAAGATCAACCGAAGTCATTAGGACTATTAAAGAAGGGGGGTACTGTTAAAACTTGGTTTGTTCTTCCTGACTTATTTCCCTATCAGTTTCTTAACCTAAGGTCAAGAATTCCTTAGCCTGCTATCTGTTTTAGTGCTGCCTGCTTTCAGAGAATTTAGGTGAGAATCCTGTGTCTAGCACAATAACTAATTTTAATAAAGACCTTGGTGCTCCCACAATATAAACACTTAGGTTGCCCTGCCATTATATATGAAAGGCAACATTTTCTCTGACTGCTCAGGTGATATAATTCTTTTAACAATATATTTCTCTTGTATTTTTTATGGTAATTAATATCCTTTAAAAGTTAACGTTGTCAAGAATTTTCCTCATGATATTGGTAGATAAGCATAACACAAATCAAAATAATATAGGAAAACAATCTTGTCTCACTACTTTCTGCATGCAAGGTCTTGGATAATTCATTTCATTCAAGAAATATGTATAAAATTTCTACCCTGTGCCAAATTCTGATGATATTTGAATGAAGAAAGAGAGAAAAGCATCATACTGTGTGATGTTCCTTCTGAATAACTACATTTATAATCTGGGGAGAATTAATACATGAACTATCATAAGAACATTGAAAGGATTAAGTGAGCTCTCAGACAGGCTTTACTATTAAACAAACCAAGTTACGCCACTTACTTGTATGTAGTTCAACATTTCTTAAAAATCAGTTTCTTCATGTGTAAATGCGTAAGTTTTTTGATAAAGATAACATATATAAAGATAATTGATATAAAGACAATTGATATAATAAATAATATATATAAATATTGGAGGTTCTATCAAATCCAGGAGTTCAATAGTCAACAAATTGTGCAATTATTATCTGTAATCTATTAGAAACTCTCCTTTAAAAGATGGTTGTTTCTAGATCAAATATCTTCTCTGAGTTTCATTTTCCACCATATGATAACACACTAGAGAGTTCCTCTCTGATGTCACAAGTTATCTGAAGCTTCGTGTTTCCAGTTCTGAGTATTTTCTGTTAGGTGTCTTAGTACTCTCCACCCAGATCCACTCTCCACGCTTCACAACTCTGCACACCAATAGAGCCTGTCAGCGGGCTCTCTCATCTTCTGGAGGAGTCCAACTTGCAGAAAGCACTAGCAAAAAAGAATCAGAGAAAACTGACAAGTAAAGTGGAGAGATTCCTTCCCATCACCCCTAGAAACTCCACTTCCTTCTTACTTGTCATGGGCTGACTGGTGTGACCAATCCACGGTCAATGTTCACGGCTGGTGCCCTCTACACACAGTTTTCTTTCTTCTATTTCTTCTAAACTTTTCTTCTTTGCACTTATTAACTCCAGTTGCAGTATCATTTGTAGTTTTCCTACTTTTTATTCATACCTTTAGTCAATTTATTAAATACTTTATGAAGTATTCATTTGAAGTGCATCAACTCTTTATTTAGTTTTGCCTCGTTAGCTCTAGCATAGTGTATAGTACACAGGTGGCACTCAAAAGAGACTTGCTTGGAGTCGAACGTGTATCTGGGAAGCGGCAGGACGCTGGCGCGGAGCGTTGCTCAGCAGGAGGGGCCTGGCCTGGGGTCCTGAGCCATCCAGCGGGGTTTGGGGGGGGGGTGTCTCTGCACCTGCGTCCACCCCACCACCACTGCCGCCGTCACCGCCGGTTCTCCCAGTGCGGCCATGGGCTGGGCCACAGCGCTGCTGGGTGACTGGGCAATCCACAGGCAGCAGCAAGGCCAAGATGACAGATCACAGCCAGGAGCAGCGCAGTGAGCTGAAGGCTCTGCAGTCCATCTACTCCGACTCAAACCTTGATTGCACATGGATCCAACTCTTCTAACTAATTTTACAAAATATGAGCAGTCTCTCCTGATACCACATTCTCCTGTGGCAGCGCTTCACTCGGCAAGGCCCTGCTAAGTGTTAACAGAAAAGCCACTCACCTCACTATTACGGGGCATCTGAGGCTGGAGACCATGATGATACTGTCCAGACCACCTAGAGTGAAAAGGACGCAGATGAAGCTCCCCTTTGTGAAATATTCTCCCAGGAAGATTCAGAAGATAATGATATTTCAGACATTGTAAAATTATTAGCATTACAGGCTGAAGAAAATCTTGGTATGGCAAAGATCTTTAGTGACAGCTGTGCAAGAAAAAACATAAATGAAATAGTAGATCAGATACAAACTAGAGGGAGAAAGAAAAGAAACACAATGGAAAAGAAGCAGCAGAAGCTGAAAAGCAGTTATGTCATGGCTCTCCTGTTACAAATGAGAATTTCTTGAATTGGAAGGCCAAGTTTGATGCAGAACTTTTGGAAATTAAAAAGAAACGCATGAAAGAGGAGCAAGCAGGGAAAAATAAATTGGGAAACAGTTATTTGAAACAGACCATAATCTGGAGGCATCTGATATCCAGTTGTTGGAGGACGCTGGAAGCACTGTGGAAGGAGATGAGTCCTTGTTCCAGGAAATGGATGTCTTGGAGCTGGAGGATGATGGACAATACAGACCATAACCCTGCTGACCTGGGGAGTGACTGTCCCCATCTGCAGAGAGGCTTGACTGCCACAGCGTCTGTGGGGTTTTGATTTTCGTTTCTTGTTTTTCTAAGAAAAAATAATTTTCAGGAGAATATCTTCTGAGAGCTTTCATCATTGAACTTAATAAACTGACCTGAAAATTTCAAATAAAAAAAAAAAGACTTGGTTCAGCACCCGTAGCTCAGTGGTTAAGGGTGCCGGCCACATACACCAGGGCTGGCGGGTTGGATTCCAGGCTGGGTCTGCTAAACAACAACAACTGCAATAACAACAACAACAACAACAACAAGTAGCCAGGCATTGTGGCAGGCTTCCGTAGTCCCATTTACTCGGGAGGCTGAGGCAAGAGAATCGCTTGAGCCCAGGAGTTTGAGGCTGCTGTGAGCTGTGACAACACAGCCCTCTACTACGGGTGACAAAGTGAGACTGTCTCAAAATAAAAAAATAAAAAATAAAAAAGACTTCCTTGCTAATTAAGTAATCATCAAATTTGGGAAAGTATAAAACGTTATTCATGTTCCACTCACCTCAATCACCATATCATTCACGTTACCTAATCATATAGTAAGTCTCACAAATTCCACTTTCTTTCTTCATAACATCTGTATTATTCCTCTCCTCACTACTTCTGTTGGGATGAGTTCTGTTTATTTCTTAATCACTCATTGGTTGAAATTTTGCTTAATGCTCTTTTTATATGGCTTTCTTATCTCAAAGCTAGCCCCTCTGCAATCACATTCACAGTGGGGCCAAAATTATAGGGCAAAAGCACACCTGATTGTTTTGTTATTCACTAGAACTTTTCAATGTATAAGCACACATCCTTATTACTTATGATCGCCTCTTATGTAGATTGCATTATTTTGCCTCTTCCTTCAGTGACATTTTGTAATACCAGTTATCCCAATTGATGTGTGTGCTCAAAACTTTCCACTTCATTCTTTACTACTATATTCATGTATACTTTCCCGCTAATTTTCAATAAAAATAAATATATACATGCATACGCCTATACATGCATAGCTATGGTTTGATTCTGTCTTGCTCCTAGACACCGTAGTGCAGTGGTTCTCAACCTTCCTAATGCCGCAACCCTTTAATACAGTTCCTGTGGGTCACAACCCACAGGTTGAGAACCGCTGCCATATTGCCAGTTCTTACTTTTATGATCCAAATGGTTTTAAGATATGTTGATTATAATCATTGTTTTTGCTTTCTCAATTTCCGATTCATTATGAAATTGACTACATTTTAAAAATTTTGACATCTCCATCCATGAAAATCCTGTTGTCACTGTACCAGACACCTTCGCGAGGGACAATCCTTATGCTTAGGCTGCTTTACTTTGGCAACATTTGCCACTTTTGAAACCCCCTTGAAACTCTTCCTTTGACTTCCATAACAACACACAATATGTGATCTCTTTCTCACGTTACACTATCTCACTCTTTCTTTCTCATAATTAAACCAGAAGATTCATCAAGGCTCAATATTCTATCTGGTCAATGTAATTCACTTAATTTACCAATAGATTGTTGTTCCTAAAATCACTCTCTCCAAATTTTCTTTAGAAAGAAAACACATTTTCCCAAAATCATATATCCATTTGTTTCTTGATCATATCAAATAGATAGTAGGTAGATATTTCTCAAACTCCAAACCTAAGATACAGAACTTATTTTTCATTAATTCTGCTGAACCTGCTTACTTGTTCAATAATACGATCTTCCTCTCAGTTATCAAACTTAGAAATATGAGTATGGTCCTTACCTCTTCCCCCTTTAACATCCACATTCAGTGAATAACAAAGTCCTGTCATTTTTTGCATGTAATTATATTACCAATCTCCCTCCCAGGCTATCTGGCCCACTTTCACACTTATCATTTCTCGCACGTACCACTACAATAAACTTCTAATTTGTCTTCTCACCTTTATTCTTGCTGTCATAGGATTTTAGGAGAGAGACCTTTCTGCAATGAATATAAACATATCACTGCCTGATTAACAATGACATTAAAGTCATAACACATAAATATGACCTTCAAGATTTCCTAACTGGTCGTGAATTTCTCTCTAATAATTTCTTTCTAATTTCTCTCTCTAACATTTGCTTGTCTATCTCAAATGTTCACTGTGTTAGTGGGAGAAAACAGTTTATGCCCAATTTCACTTGCTGTTTTCTGCCTCTATTGTCTATTGCAAATGTTCGCTATAATAATAGTGAGAAAAACAAAACCCTTTCTGCACAATTTCACTTACTGTTTCCTCTCTCTCTACAATACATATCCCTCTTTTCTTTTTCTGGATTCATTGTACAAGTGCTTCAACTTCCAGAGCAAGAGTCTTCTCACCTAGAGATCTTTCCTGAACTTGTTCCTGTGCTAACAGGCCCTCATGCAGCTTCATGTTGCCATGACACACTCTCCTCCCATAAATCTTTACGTGTAACTATACTTTCATCCATGGCCATCTATCCTCTCTGCTAGTCAGCTTTATAAACAACTGCCTCTGTTTTTCCAGCAATAAAAAGTTTCTAATTTATATTCACTTGGTACATATTTATTAAAGAATTTATCTAATGAGCAAAAATAAATGAATAATATATGATATATTGTAGGTACTTAATTATTCTATTGAACGGGGGAAGAGGCACAGTGGTATAATTGTCTACTATTTATCAAATCACCTTATAATGTTCATGTTGCATTGGTCCCAATACATTATAATTACTAAATAATTACAATTGCTGGTTATTTCATAGCTGTTTATTTTTCCCCCCGGAAACACCCAGGCATATATGAAACAATTATTTTTTTAATTATTTGTGAGTAAAACAATTCTTTGTGTGACCATTTTCCATGGACTTTCTTGTTATCCCTCCAAATTAAATGAGAGATTCAGATGTAAATTATTGTGTTTAACCTACACTTAAAATAGAGACCCATGAAAATTGTATAGACTAAATTTTGTAATTAATAGAGATTTCAAAAGGCTTATTTTATAATTATATTGATTAGCTTTGTTTTTGGTAAACGTAATTTAATATATCTAGCTTATATATGCAGTTGGAATGGAAATATAAATATGCATTTATGGGAGAGAAAAGGGAAGAGCTAAATCTGGTAGCAGATAGCTGTAGTGTGTTGTTGTATACTCTCCTGAGAGGACGTCGAGTCCTCCAGAACCTGTTAAAATAGGTTTTAACAAAAAAAAAAGAAAAAAAATAGTTTTAATCAGACATAGTTAAGATGAGGCTTTATGCTATATTGCAGTTGATTTTAAAGGACTACATTACCAATTTCTTAAAAAGTACATTGAAAAATTAACTAATTTAGTTATTTGTCTAGCCCAAATATTCACTTTACTATTGCCTTGAATGGCTCAAGGAGTTTAATAGCTAAATTACATTAGATAAGTAGGCAACTCTTTTTATAAAATATAATTTTTACAAATGAGAAAAACTCTTAATAACTTGTATGAATATAAGTCACACATTTGTTACAAAAGACAAAATATGGAGAGGTATTTAATCTGAGATAATATTTTCTGCCTGACTAATAGAATTATCTGATTTTAAAAACATTCTTGCATCATAAATGTTTTCTTTTCTATGGGTAGAAATAATGTCCCTTACAGAAAGTAATTCTAGGTGGCATTATGTTTTACAAAGAAAATAAACTCTGCTATGTTTTATCAATGAAATGTGTTATTACAAGATTATTTCAATCCTCCTGAAAGTCACAAAAATGTCTTGAGATTGAATGTGTGTGCAGACAGTTTTTTAAATAGCGCAAGAGACCAGACAGAGATTCTGGGACAGAAGAAATGGAGCACCATTTAATTAGTTAACCCTTCTCTGCTATTATTATAATTGATATTAAGAGAGCTTCCTTATAGAAATGCCAAACCCCTCTATGGTTTTACTTTAAGTAGAAGTAAAAGTCTACAATTTTTCACATATGGTGAAATTGGTTGACAGGAATTTATACTCATTTCAGTAACTACTGAAGAATAATTCCCTTTTCTTAGATCTTGAAGTAAAGAGTGTTTTTTCAGATAACTGTGCTTACCAGTTTCCTGAGTAAAAGCAGACTACATCTATTGCCAGGACTTTTTTTGCACATGCTCAGGTTGTTTTAAGTCATAGGACCATTTATAATTAATGAATACAATCTGCTATAAAGAGGAATAAATTAACAGTGACTGTTAGAACTGATTCTCCTTGAATGAATATGGAGATTCTATCTTTTTTTTTTCATCTCAACTAGGATAAAATTGGAGAGGAAATCAAACTCAAAATAATGGTCATGGTTACTTTCTACTCATTCTTCTTTATTTAGTAGGCCTGCAAACATAACATTCTCAAAGCCCCTTCCTGGGAAAGGATCCCTTTAAATTCATGGAAGCCAAACTGCCAATACCATGAACTTCAGATAAAAGCCAGTAAGGAAGTAAACATTGGATTTGTGGAGATCTTTCAAATTCTTCTAAGACTTTTTGTTTTTGTTTCTTTGTTCATTTGTTTTTTCTGCCTTTTTTAAATTTAAGACATGTAAAATTAAAACAAGATCTTTAAGTGTTCAAGCATTTTCCTGTAATTCTTAAGTAGTGTATGGAATTCCTTCAGTCAAAAATAACATGTCATTCTCTAATCTTAACTAAATCAGATACTTCGGCATACATTAAAAATAATTGGTGAATTTCCTATTCCATAATTTATTAGGTCCTATTACAGAGTTTCAACCGAAATTGCGGTGGTTTTACAAGAGCTTTTAACGAACTTTGCAATTTATTTCGCCAAAATTATATTTTCCCTATTCACCTTTCATGATCTCCACCATCTTTGGAGATATAATATAATCTCTTGCCTGAGTATTTAGAACATTTTATTTTTGTTTGTGTCCCTGAGCATAATAAAGTAAGAAATATGCAAATCTGCCCCCAGCTCAACATTGGGCCCACAACACTGCGAGGAATAATTTTCAAAAAGTTAAATGCTGATAACTTTCATAAACACAGTCTTATACCAGATATTTTATTCAACTCATTTATTAATGAGTGGAACAATAAAATGTTAATAATGGTTTAAAAAATATTTGAGGATCTAAATATTTGTAGGCAATTTATAAGTGAATTTTAGAACAAAATTGCTAATTGAGTACAAAACCAGTTATTGTCCTACAGGTTAATGACATGTAATCTTTGTAGTTATCTCTTCTACCGTATAGGAAGTACTAGTATCCTTCTAGATACAAATCTACAGGTATAAATATAATTTTGCCAAGTGTCATACTTTTAAACAATGGCAATTAATAATTAAAGCAAAACTTACCTCCTTGCGTAAACTTTAAGTGGTTTTGTCCCCTTAGGATGTTCTTTTCCACATTCTGTATACGTTTTTGCCTAACAGCATTCAATAAAATTTTTAATAATCTGAGAAGTGAGCAACAATATTCCAAAATTCCTTCACACAACCCATAAAACAACAGGCTAACAAGCCCTCCGTGTCATGACAGATAAATAAAAGACAGACATCAGGCCCTCAAGAATTATCAAGCAACTTGCACATGTAAAATAATATGAGAATAAAATAAATAATGAGATATAAGTGCTTTAAGATCTTGGTATTAGAAGGCCTTTAAACATGTTACAGCATTTAATCCCCCTTCTACACAACTGGGTTGGATATTTCAACAGTGATTTTAAACGTGAGAGTAACACACACTTTTAAAGGTTAAATAATGGAAGAACTAAGCAATGGCATAGGCCTTTAAACATTTGATGTATCTGCTTTTATAGGGAGGAAAGAAGAAACTATCTTCTTTTAAAAAAGGCAGAATAGATATCAAGTGTTCTATGTACTTACTTATTATAGATAATACCTAGATTTCTTCATGTCCACTTTCTTTTATTCCCTGAGCACAACCATTTTATACTGCACGGGAGAGCCTTAAAACAGTGTAAATCATCACTTATTTGTCAGAAAATTCAATACCCTTTTCCCCCTTTCAAGTTTATATTAAGTTTTCTAAAGAAAGTCATGTCAATACTCTGACAGATGATGAATCCCAATAGCTGCCTTACAGATTAGCAATTATTCTCACATATAACTACTCTATATGTGAGATGGGATAACTTGATGATCATTGTCTAGTATATGCCAATGAATATTTCATTTCTTGTGTCTCCTTAATTGGTTGTATATTATCCAGTCAATTCTTTTCACTATGTGTCATGATCTTAAAGATTTTTGTCCTGATATTCGTTCATTTTCTTTTCTTTTAGATCTATGCTTTTCTAAGTAGGTTTTTTAATCTATCTAAGAAGGCTTTTTACCCCTTGAAAAGCTACTTTCAAATTAATAATATACTTTTTAATAATTGTTCTCTGTCTCTCAACTATGTTTTTTTACTTATTCCTTTTCATTTTCAAAATATTGTGATTGTTCAGGGTTGCTCTTGTTCATCGAGGCTCACTTAGAAAGAAACAGGAATGTGACAGCCAACACAGGCTTTGTGACTCGTGCATCTGAAAGGTAAAGAAGGCTTAAAGAAAGGTGCCTTCTTAGGTTATAAATGGGTTATAGCTTTCCTATGAAAGCCATAAATTAGTTTCATAGTGTGGGATTACACCTGCAGTGCATTTTACAAGGGTACATGTGAAACTTAATGAATGCAGAACATGATTGTCTTAACACACTAACCAAGAAAATGCCAGGAATGCTATGTTAACCAGTGTGATGAAAATGTGTCGAACTGTTTATAAAACCAGTGCATGGTGCTCCATGATTGCATTAATGTACACAGCTATGATCTAATACTAATAAAAAAAAAAAAAAAAGAAAGAAAGAAAGGTGCCTTCAAGATGGTGCTTATGGCTCAGTGAGTAGGGTGCTAGCCCCATATTCTGAAGGTGGCAGGTTCAAACTTGACCCCTGCCAAACTGCAATAAAAAATAGCTGGGCATTGAGGTGGGCACCTGTAATCCTAGCTACTCCGGAAGCTGAGGCAAGAGAATCGCCTAAGCCCAAGAACTGGAGGTTGCTGTGAGGATGACATAGTGAGACTCTATCTCAAAAAAAAAAAAAAAAAAGAAATGAGCTATCATTTTCTTTGCCTTGAATGAACAACTTTCACTGCACATGTTGCTAGAGTGATCCCTGGAGGATATATTCACAGAAACTACATTGCTAATACCTTCAGCTGGGTTCTCTCTCTTCTTACCATGGCCTTACTGGATCCTAAACTGTACTGAACTATACCGGTATTCCTCTTTTCTTTCCAAATGACTTAGAGATTCCTCCTGAAGATCATTTATACTGTGTTAACCTAGCCATTTCAACCATCTAAAAAGAAATTTTTAGGATTCAAACTTTTAAATTCATGATCACGATATAGTTAATCTTTTGATAAGCACAACACAGGGGACAGTAATATTAATAATGATCACTAATACTTGGCTCCTAGTGCAGCCAGGTTCAGGCACTTTAAATTATCTCATTTAATCATTATAATAACTCTTTGAGATACATAATGTTCTTAAACCACTTACCTATTTAATAACTGAGGTTCAGAGAAGTTAAACAATTTGCTCAGAAAATACTGCCGGAAGGTTTGGGAGGATGAATAAAGAAATCTCAGAAGTAAGAGTTTTGCTAGACCTTCTAAGGCTCATAAATGATTCCAAAAAAAAAGCTTGCTGAGTTCATTGCCTCTTGGATTTCAGTGCATCATAGGGAAGACCAATTGTTTATCACGCATCTAGTGTTTCTAGATGGCTTGTGACAGTCTGGGGGAGGGGTGAGAAGTAGGAAAGCTTAGTTTGATGCTCCTTGCTTTGTTTTTCTGTTGGATCAACTTTCCTGTCTCCTGGCACCTACTTCTAGCCTTCTTTCCTTTTCTGTTTCAACACTGAGTCCTTGCATTGGATTCTATACCCTTTGTTCTCAGATGCCTGTTCAATACAGTTTATGTCATATTTTTTATTTAGAAACTCTTAACAATTCCCTGAGATATTTTCATGTTAAAGATAGCATCTCAAAGACTGGAACACATTCCAATCCAAATAAATTAAACCTTTAATGTAATGACAGAGACATATAACATGAGGGAATAGAACTCTCACCTGGGCATAGTATGTAATTACAACTTGTAGATAACTGCCGAGTCCATTGTTCACTGAACACCTCTAGTGAGTCCCTATCACATGCTGTAAACTAACTAGGGCTGTCTGCTCTCTGCCTTTGTCGGAATTAGAGTCATTCAGGGAGGCTAGACCATTCAAAGCACAAAGACTTTGAAAGATGAGGAATATCAGGACAGAGAGAGGGAAAAAACAAATAGCCACATGCTTTTCGTTCATGCTTCGAACATAAAGTAAAAAAGATAGTAAGAGACAGGATGAGATAAAGGGAATAATTCAGAATACTGAAGCCATTTTGGTGGGTTACAAGTACTTCCAGCAACCTCAGGACTATGACTTCTCTGCCCTCTCTGCTCTGAAAATGGAAGAAAGAATTGAGGCAGCATGTTCTATTTTTGGATAGGGGGATGAAGTGTGAAAGGGAGAACCTGGAACTCAATATTTAAGAACAATTCCTAATCCTATAGCAAACAGAGAAGCTATATACTCATCTGAGTAAAATATGCAGGATACCGAATCCTATTTGGGCTTGGGGAAATGTTCTGAAAGTCAACATGCAATTGAGATTTAAATCTCCCATAAGATGTTCACCATTAACTCTGACGCCACCGTGTTAGGACTCGACTATAATTAGAACAGAGAAGAAAGATAATTTTGTTATTTACTTCCAAATGACTGCTTTGTTATCTTTATACTCTAAAACAATTATGCTAAACATTAAATTATCCTCAGAAGAAACACTAGAACAAATTTTTGTATTCCATTTATATTATGAAAAGCATAAAAATTACTTGGATATATTTTCCTTGGGATAATTCACTATCAAGTCTATGAGAGTTCAATGACTCTTCCTGCTCACAGACATCTACTAAAGACTTAGTAATTCAAATTTTATAATAGTTACACAAATAATAGTAAAGAAAAATTATTGTCTAATTTCACTTTTTATGAGAACAATAATTATTATTTTTTCTCACATTCTCTAGATCAGTGGTTCTCAACCCTCCTAATGCCATGACCCTTTAATACAGTTCATGTTGTTCCCCAACCATAAAATTATTTTCATTGCTACTTCGTAACTGTAATTTTTCTACTGTTATAAATTGTAATGTAAATATCTGACATGCAGGATGTATTTAGGCGACCCTTGTGAAAGGGTCGTTCAACCCCTAAAGGGGTCACAGCACACAGTTTGGGAACAGCTGCAAAGATTGTAAGCAATACGCGGCATTTTTGTGATTATCAAGATTGCTTTCTTTGGTTATTCAAAGATGGACAAGGTAATTCTCGAATGAAATGGTTTGACGTTGTGTTGACCTATCAATCCAGTAGCCTCAATTTTTGGTTACATTGTATTTATTATACTTAAGCAAGGACTAGTTTAGATTGTGAACACCTGTAAAGTGGAAACCTTATTACTTGTATGTTAGAGATCCTTTCTAAAAATATTTACAGAATTGATTTTTATGAAAGGGCTTTTTCTGAAATAATTATTTGACTTTAAACTTTTTAAGATTATAATAATATAATTTTAGGACAAGTTTGCAGATGTAAGGCATGAAGATCATTTTTATGGGAAAATTAAAGGACAGAGTTACTTTGCAATAACATAGAAACATCTCATTTCTACAGCCTACAGATTCCACTATGACATTCCAAGCTCATTTCTAAGGACTGTTTTCTGAACACTTGGGCTTTGAGTCCATCACCTAAACTTATTTTTTCAGAGCCTAAAGTAGAAGAGGATGCTTATATCTGTGTTTCTGAGTCACCTGTCCTTGATGACACTGTTAACGAAGAGTTCTTCTGATAATTGCACCATCCTGACAGAATTTCTGGAGCCAAGACTTTTATTGCACTTTTGAAAATCCGAATTACTGAACTTTTACATAGCAAAGGGAAATACAATACTTATCACAGCATTAAAAAGTATGTAGGCCTGAAGAATATGGAGGCAGAGGCAAATGGAAGGTAAAAAAAGAAAAGTCCGCAGGAAGACAGATGATCTACATGATTATTTGGTTCTAATGTTCAATTCCTCATTCCAAATAGATGATGGGAAATAATTCTAAATCATTAATAACCTTCATAAGTTTTACTCCATGCAAATTAAAACTTTGCAAAGACAATGTATTTTAACATGTTTTCTTTTTCAGTAACATAATTTAGTTATGAAAGAAATTTAAACTTTTCAGAAAAAGAGAAAGTGAGCAGAGGTATAAAATAGATATTGCTTTATCGTTCACCTATTCTCACCCTAATAACCACGGGTATTTATACTTGTATTCAGTATACACAGACAATATTTATACATAGCCATGAGTACTTTGAATAATCTTTAGATGCATGAAAATATAAAAATATTGAAAAATATTCTAATAGATATATACATAGCTAGCATATGTAATATGTACGTATAATGATATATATTTACATTATAAACTAGGCAGAAAAAATCTTGAAATCATGATATACACTAATACCTCATTTCATAAAGAAAAAGTAAGAATTTAATCAAATTACCAAATATTTGTAACAATTGGAGATACAGAAAAATTAATTGTATCTCATTGAGTTGCTCTGCAAAACATTTGCTCCTTCAAACTTGCCATTTGTTCATTAAGTTATTCACACAAATGAGTGAATTGATTCTAAAAAGTACAAATCCTTTTTTAATGACAATATTCCATCATGGTGGAAGTCAACTCAGACAATCTCTTTTAAGTCAATAGTGAAGAACAGAACCTTGTTGAGGGTCTTCCTCGAGAGCACGAGTTGAGGTGACGCATGAGGGGAAAAGAGATGGTGACAGTTTTCTCTTTCTGGAGCTTTACTTCTAAATTTAATAAATTAGAAATATTTCAACTAGCAAGAAAAAGTACTGATTCAAACTTTCCCATTAAGAATGTAGAATAATATCTAATTTTCATCTAAGTTTTTACTAAAATATTGGTATTAGAGAAGAAAACCTTACGAACACGCAGAAACAAATGAACACTGAATTCAGTGTCCTGAAGCAGTAGAAATTCATTCTTCCTCACATGGTTGTCCACAATGGGCAGCCCTGATTGGCAGGCAGGTTTCCTGCACATGTTGAAGAGTTTCTTGTGGAATCTACTTGTAGTTCCACTGTCTTCTCACACTTAATAATCCTCTTACCTCCAGTTTGTGGAAGGAGGAAAAGACACCTGAGAAAGCATGCTCCCCCACTTGTTATCATTATTAACAGAGATTTTTGTCAGTTTTTGCTCTTCAATCTATGTCCAATGATTAGTAGAGTGCCACATGCTGAGGATGGAATATTATTTGCTGAAATTGAATCTTGTGTATGGATTGACAAAGGACTTGGAATTGTTTATGAATATTACTGTAGATCAGACGTCAGCAAGATGGCAGAGTAGAACTTCCCCATGTTTTGTGCCCATAGAAATGTTAATTTGTGTAACTATCCACATGGATAAATACTTCATAAAACTAAGAAAACACTACACTAGCTGACCAGTAGAACAAAAGTAAGAAAAAAATGCATGGATCAGGATAAGAAAGATAATTTCACATTACTTAATTTTACTTAATCACATTACTTAATCAGGATAAGAAAGATAATTTCACTGTTATTAGAGAGAAATATCCACTGTGGGGAAGAGGGACAGTGAGCACCAGACTATGCCTCAGACCCCAACTCCAAGTCTGCCCCAGTAAAACCCAGAGCTAGAAAGCGCCTCCCACCACACACACACACACACACACACACACACACACGCTCCAGACTCTACACCAGTGTCTGAAACCTCCACACCCATCCAGGCACCAGACCAGATTGAACAGTCCCAGATTTCAGCATTGTCAGATAGAATCAGTCTCCAGGTCTCACCTCTCCACCAATTGAACCCCAGTAACCCCAGGGTGAAGACTACTTTCATCGCTGGGCTGGTTCCCATAGCTTCAGACTTCAGGCCTGCCTCAGCACCAGGTCTACAGTCCTAATAGTAGGTACCAGGCTGGCACTTTAGGACTTAGGCTCCAAACCTGTCCAGTACCAGGTCAGTCTTTCCTAGACTTGCTGACATACCCTGTTATGTGATATGATTCTTTTCTTTTGCTCTTTCAAGATCCTATCTTTGTCTTTGATTTTTTGTAGTTTGAGTGTAATAGGTCTTTTTGTAGTCGTGTTTTAGTTTATCTAGGTGGTGACTTTTGACTTTCCTGGATTGTTATATCTTTCCTCAGATTTGCCATTGTCTCTTGAATTCTTGGCCTCAAGCAATCCTCCCACTTAGAACTCCCAAAGTACTGGTGTTATAAACATGAACTACCATTCCAGCCTCTTCAAAGAATTTCTACCTCTTTGCCTCTCCTTTCCTTAAAGTCCTATAATTCAAATGCCTACTGTTTTGCTGCTATCTCATCAATCCTGTAAGCCTTATTTCTTTATTTTCATTCCTTTATTCTCCTCTGACTTTATATTTTCAAAAAACTTGTCTTCAAGTCCACAGATTCATCTCCTTGCTTAATTCTGCTCTTTATTTGCAGAAAAAGCATTTGACAAAATTTTACATTCAATCCTGATAAAATCTCTCAAAAAATACAATATTAAAAAAAAGTTCCTCAACATAATAGAGATCATATATCTGAAACCCATAGCTAACATGATACTCAGCATTAAAAAATTTACCATATATACTCGAGTATAAGCCGAGTTTTTCAGCACAAAATTTGTGCTGAGTTTGGGTTTTTCGGCACAAATTTTGTGCCCAAAAAACTCGGCTTATACTCGAGTATATACGGTAAATCTATTCTTCTACCATAAAAAAAAAAAAGACAGGAACACTCACTCTTGCTACCTATATTCAGTGAAGAACTGAAAATTGTAGCCAAAGCAATTAGGCAAGAAAAAGAAATAAAAGGCATTTCAAATTGGAAAAGGGTAAGTTAAATTGTTTCTGTTTACAAATGCTATAAGTTCAAGAGCTCTAATAGACAAGATGGTGACAGTTAATAATAATCCATTATGTTCTTGAAATTTACTGAGAGTAAATATTAAGTATTCTCAAAAAAATAGTATGTGTTTGAGGTAATGCACATGATTAGCTCAGGTAACTGGTCACAATGTATACATATCTCAAAACATGCTGGACATGATAAACATATACAGTTTTTATTTTTAGATTTTAATTATTTAATTAAAGTTAAAAAGTCATGATGAGACTATAATATAACACAATAATTTTGTTATAAAAGATTAAAATTAGTTCCAGATCTGACAATAGATCTCAGGGCATATTTTTAAGTGGTTTAGAATATCCATTAACTTAGATGTCAAATGTGTTATATATAATTCTCAACATATTACATGCATTCAGTTATTCTTAATGACACATTTTTCTTTCTTATATTAAAGAAAACTTCCAGATTGCCAAAGATGCTATCTGGACTAAGTAGTGCCAAGGTCTAGTGCTTCCAGAACAAAACACATAGTCATGGTACATTGCCTTATCAAAACAGTACCCCATGAGGAATCCATGTCTTGCCAAAAACTAAGTGAGATATTTTCAATGCTTCTTATTAAGTGTTTCTGAAAGCAGTATCTACTGAGAAATTTATTTTATGAGACTATCTTCTTCATACTAAATTAAGTGCTAAGTTTATCAAGGTGATTACTATGAAGAATTCTACTTCAATTGGAGTGGTTAAATTTTCATAAGAATTTGAAAGTCAAGTTTTCTATTACCACAGCTGCCATATATGTTTGTACCTGTTGGATACTACACAATTACAGGTGTATCATTTATAGTATAGTACCTTTTATTAATTTTTATATTTCTCTATGTATTGAATGTCCTTTCTAAATTTTAATCATAAACTCATAGTATTTTCTTATAGAGGAGAATTGGAAAAGTTCAGGTTTTGTCTTCATTTTTATTCATCAAGTTTATGTCACAATGCTAAAATATAGATTGCTTGAACTTTAACTCTCTGCTCTTAGTGTTAGTCATAAAATATTTGTAAATTTGGATAAAAATATCTGAGGTTGTGTGGGTGACTAATGGTTGTACATTGCATCTCTACAAAAGCCCCAAATCATTTATAAATTCAAAAAATTATAATCAGGGTCTGAATGTTTACTGCAAATATGAAAAATCTAAATTTCCCTTTAAATGACCCTTCTTTGTTCACTTAAATATTTACAACCATAAGTTTAGAATTTAGCCACATGGAAATATTAAACTAAGTATTTTTATTTTTATATCACCACCATACTTTCTTCCTTATGGAATCAAAACTATTGAAGAAATTATAGATCTATCACCCTGAATATATGCAAGTAAGCCTTTGTAAAAATGAACCTGCCTTTGAGAGAACAGAGGCCATCTTATTTCATATCATTCAATATTTACCTTAATTTCTCTTCTGTATACTCATAATCTATAATGTACTCACAATTCAAAATCAATAGGTTTCAACTGTTAAAAGTATTTCAAAACAACAGAATTTAATGATTCAAGGTTCTAACTTTGATATTTATTTGATTTACAATATATTTTTCAAACATTTACACTAGAGGAAACGTGTTTCTTTGTTTCTTCTCTAGACATTTTAAGAGTATAGGTTGTGTCATGGAAGAGAGAGGGAAATTAATGATGATTCCTTAAAACACAATAGGAAGAAAATTCTGTGGAGTTTCTGAAGACTTAAAACTACCTTTTTTCTTAACATGTATAGCTATTGTTCTATGCAGCACCAAAGGTAAAGTCGAGCTCACCCACAAAGAGAAAAATCACAAAGATTTTGAAGTTATGATCTTTATTTCTAATGTACTCCTGAAAGCTCAAAATTTACATCACTCTTGTATTATAAATACCTCAAAGTGATAAATAAACATCTCCTTCAAAATCTTCTTCAAAATATTCAATACAGCTAAGAAAACCTTCACTAGAGTGAGACAGATATTAAAATACAAAGAATAATAAGTCAGAAAGACATTTGCTAATGGCAAGTATTGATTAGGTAGTCTAAAACAACTGTCATGCTAAATATAGCAGAAGCATCAAAACACAGTATGTTTATAATCACCTCATCTCAAAAAATGCAAGACAAGATACTGAGGCATCATTCAAAGAAATTTAGTATAGCACACTAAGACTTAGAAAAATATCACTAACATTCAGAATTCCTTTTGCCCGGAAGACATCTGCTAATAAACAAAATAAAACCAATCAAAAACTTTAAACCTAACTTGACCTTGAAGGCATCACCTAATGAGGAGAGTATACAGTAGACAACTGTCATTTTCATTAAAACTAGAATCCTCAAGGGAAAAAGCCAAATTATAAGAGGCAAAAGGAAATAAAACAAACTTTGAATGAACTTGAGGTTTGGATTCCTATAATCTTGATTGTGTAGAAAAACTAACTTTAGATTAAGAATGTATTCCACGAACTGCACTTGATTTATTCAAAAGCAGTAAACAAAAATTCACTCTAGAAGACAATATCACCATCCTAAGCTTTGTATTACATGTACAATTAATCATTCTATTATGCAGTGAGGGTCAGTAGAATTTAAGAAACAATAAGTGAGTGTTGATAGATAAAATATAAACAGAAACAGATTAAATGTCTGGATATATTGTAATTACTGGATATAGAATGTAAAACAACTGTGAAAATTCAAAAAAGTAAAGGTAAAGAAAGAAATTGTCAAGTGCCTAAAACTACAATAGCAACAGATTTTTAAAAAGTAACAAAAATATATTAATACTAAAAAGAGGAATTGCATAAAAGACACAAAAATATATTAATACTAAAAAGAAGAGTTACCTAAAAGACACAACTAAAAAGAGAATAAGAAAAATAGAAAATATGAGAACATCTATATAGAATAAGGCACAAATTTTCAAAATTATGGAAGAAAAAAAAGACAACATGAGCAACACACAGGATGTAATGATGAGGTCAAAAAAAGTATAATTGGGGTCTCAGAGTAGACAGAGAAAATGGAGCAGATGCAATATCGGATGAAATAGAGTTTAAAACAGATAATGGCACATAGCCTAAAAAGCAATCAATCTGTTGTACATGGAAGAAATTCAAATGACTCCAAGGAGGGAAATTTTTTAAAAGTCTACACAGGCGTACTATAAAGAAATTAAAATAGAAAGGAAATTCTTAAAATCCATCAGAGGAAGAGTGTTACCTTCAAAGGAAGAGTGTTTAGACTGGCAATTGACTTCTTAGAAAAATTGGAAGTCAGAATATACCAGAACTGCACATTCAATTAGCTGAAGAAAAATCATTGCCAACACTGGATATAACACTCTTTATAATGAAATCAAATTAACATCATTTTCTCATATGTGCACAGGCACACACACACATGCACTATACTTAAAAAGTCATCAGAGAGGACTTATGCTAAAGGAATGTCTAAAAGGAGTCATAAGTTAAAAAAGAAAAAAAAATGAACTAAAGAAATTAGAAAAATTAAGAGCAAAAGAAAAAATGTAAAAATGAAAAGTGATATAATAAAAATGAACTCAAAGTAATAATGTCTATGACTCTTTGTATGTGTTTATATTACACATGCAACATTAGAATATAAACTAAGGGCTAATAATGCAAGGTATATGTTTTTTAGTTGGGTTTTTTTGCAGTTTTTGGCCGAGACTAGGTTTGAACCCACCATCTCTGGCATATGGGGCTGGTGCCGTACTCCTTTGAGCCACAGGTGCCGCCCCAGGGTATATGTTTTAATGACTTTGTGCTATCTGGAAGTAGGATAAAATCATTACCCTTTGACAATTTGATGGTACATCTTTATTAATTAATATTTAGGGCAACCATAAAATAATTTATAGAATAATTATATGCCTAAATATTCTAAAAATAGAGTCATATGTATATCTAATCTAGAGAAGTCAAAAAAGAAGAAATATATAACCAAAAACAGGTAGAATTTTTCTTAAATTCACAACATAATAGTATATATTTTAACATATCCATAAAGGCATTAAATATCAGTATTAAGTTGATACAAAAGATGTCAGATTGGATTTTTTTTTTTTTTTTGGTCCCATTTATCATCTTTACTGAAGATGCATTTAGAATTAGAATAAGTGAAAGTAGGAGAAAAGTTTGTAGCTATATTAACCTAGTAAAGATAGATTAGGAGAGGCTATATTTTCATCTAATCTAAAAGTAATAGAAATAAAAGCAAAGAAAAATTTGAAAACAAATCTCTTGTTCCTTACATGTAATTAGTTAAATAAAGAGATTGGCTCATTACTATCAATAAGTGAACAAAGTTATGGTAGAATTCACCTCAAAATATGCTTCCACAATCACTACATACTTGGAAAAGAACATGGCATATCACATACTGGCTCTTAAAACTTCTAATCAGAAGGAACACACATCACTATCGCTTATATTAATTGGCAAAAGAAATTCACATAGTCACTTTTACATTCAACAGAGGTGAGTAAGTGATTCAAGTTCTCTTCGCTTCCAAACACAGACCCTATTTTCTTGGGCAAAACAGCTTCATAAACCAGCTTGATCAATGTTCCATGTGCCGCCACTCTTGGAAAGGAGTGGAATGCCTTAAACAAGACCATTATTTCTACACAAGGGCAGTTTTCAAATTAACTTCTGCCCACAGGCCCCTGGCATCAGTTTGACCTGTTTTAGGCATACATTCCATGTCCCCAGATCCCACTGCCTGCAGGGTAGGAAAAGCTGCACATAAAACCCTAGACAGATAATGAAAATGCACCACCCACTCAGAATCCCTCTCTACTGTGTCAGAGGCTTTATTTTCCTTCTTCTCTTATCTATCAATAAAATCTATTCTTTGCTTACTCGCTGTGGTCCGTGAATTCATCAAATTTTGAGACCAAGGACCCAGCAGAAATTCCAGTAATATAAATATAATTTTTTTACATGCAATTCTAAATTGGCATATACCAAATAACACAGCTTCAAAATAAATAGTAAATATATAAGTAAAGACAAAATATATAAAATATTAATAATATGTTTATGAATAAATAAACTTGCAGAAGAAACAAAATATAAGAACTCTCAATACTATATAATTTGTCTTTTAAAATATGGCTTATTTACCCAGCTCAGTGCTTATTCACATAATGCTTTCCTCTCTCACTCCCCATATATCCCAATGTGGTAGATGTATCTAACATTTAAAACTGCAAAATGGAATTCCTTCCAGAGAAAGATCCTTTTATTCTTTCTAGTGAACAATTTTGCCAAGAGATGTGTGTGGATGAAGGTTTATTCAAATGGCCTTGAATATTTCAACATGATTACTATGCTAGATTCCAACACAGTAAGTCCATACTTATTTTAAGAAGTCCACACTTGAGTAATGACAAAGGACGTCTAGTGTGGCTTAAAGTGAGAGATAAGGGGATTAGAAACATTAACTACCTAAATGATCAAATATGCAAGGCTGTGGAGAGTCTATAATTGCACCGAAGTACACAACTTGCAAATTCTTAGCTGAAGATTATCGGCAATGTCTTATTATTGGTTCAAAGCTTTTATTTATCTAAAAACTAGTCATACAATTTCTGTGCAATATAACTTGAGATATTATGTAACATGCTAACTCAGTAAGAAACCATGGCATGTTAATTTTAGCTTGAATAACCACAGAGGATGTGGGTTTAAAACAAAACAAAACAAAATAAAACAGAAACACAGCTACATTAATCCTAAACATCATTGACTGGAGCCTAGACAACTTTTAAATGTTTTCAGTAAAACTTAAGTGGATCTGTTCCACGTCACTTGTTTATCAGCAGATAAGTTGAAATGGAAAACTATCTGTATTTTCCATGAATTGCATTATTATTTTTTAAATATGAATTCAAAATCTGAAATTTGGAATTCCAGATAAGACTGGATAAAGATAACTGATTCAAAGGTATCCTTGACTTTTCAACTATTTTAATCAAGTTATTGACTTAGTACATTAATTTTATTTACATTTTAATTTAGGTTAAATGCTTAGCTTACTTTAAAATATGCTTTCTGTTGTTGTTGTTGGCTTGAGCATAGAAATTCCATTTCTAGCAAAAGTATTTACCGAAAATGCGCCAACTTAGTCTTGGAAGATTTTTAGGTATGGTGGTTAGTTTTTAAGTATAGTAATTTATTTTAACATAACAAAACTTAGTGAAAAAGAAGACAATTAACAAACTGAAAACTAAAATTAGTCCTTTATTTTAAATGAACTCTGCCTTGATAGTTGGCATGACATTTTATTGTTATAGAATATCAGAACAAGAAATGTTTACCAGCCAAGTAATGTGTTCAATGGCTTTAGCAGTTAAATAAGAACAGGGCATGTTTTTTATCATCAAATCCCATCCCACCTGATTCCATTTGGTGATTCACAAGTAGTTATTAGTTGTTTGGAGACACTTTTTTAATAAAGTAATGTATTTAATAGAGTTTCCCAAAAGTGTTTGATAACAAAATTATTTGTTGCACAAAAATATATATATTCTTATTTTCCACACCACAGGATTTTGGAAAATAATGTTGTCAAACAAAACAAAACAAAACAAAACAAAACAAAACACAAGACAACACCAGGCTGTCTAAATTGTAGAAAGCTCTATTGGTGATAACAGCCTGTATAGGGTAAACAGATAGTCTTTGGTTGTGGACGAAACGTGTTCTCTCTTCAAGAATGGAAGGCCCAATTTGGGTTTTTATACCTAATGGGAACCATTACAATAGAGTCATATATATTCAGCAAGTTTGAGGGAAAACACTACTGAGCTTGGGTATGTACACTACCGAGCCAAGTGTATGTACAATGAGTGAGTATATAGATGTACAATGGGTTTAGTATGCATCACATGTTCACTCTGAGGTGGGATCTCAGCATTAGAATGAGGTGAAATTTAGCTCTTTGAATCTAAAAGTGAATTATTGAACCCAAAGAGAGTTTGAGTACAGCCTCTATAAACTGCCTGAATCTAGCTTAACTTTTGCATCTGCTTATCAGAAAAGACTATTTGTAAAGTTGTTCCTCTGTCCAGTAAGTGTTTTAGTGGTCTGTGTTGTAAATAAGAGTTGGAATAATTTGCCGCACCCTATCGTTAAGAAGTTTAACAAAAGTAAGTTTTATCTTATAGCTATAGGAATTTAGAAATTTGCCATGTTAGCCAAGTCCTAAATCCCCAAATCAGAGGTAATTTTTGTTTCCTTAACCTTAAGGTCCATCTCAGTTGATAAAGAGGTCTCTATTTTGGTCTCTCAGATCACAATATTAACCAAACCAAACTTCTTAGTAGACACAACTAGGATATTACTCCCCTCTGTTAGAGATGTTATTTCTGTATTCACTCAAATAAACTATAAAGACTAACTTTTAACTTTCTAAAACATTGTATTATTCTGTGATTTCATATCTTCATCCATGTTTTATTCTTTGTTTTGAAAGTCTTAACTTCATCTACTCTTATTTGAGGGAGAGAACATTGGAAAATTCATGTTTTTTTTTTTTTTTCCCTGAAAACTCTATACACTTTTGATTCCTTCTATGTATTAGACAATACACCAGACATTGGGTTGAAAATTGACAGAGTTTTAACCTTGTGGAATTTATACTTCTGTTGGAGTATGTTCAGAGGGTGCCAAAAAAATGTGTACACAATTTAAGAAAGGAAAAACCTGTATTAAAATTATAATACTCAATACATAACAATAACAAAAAATGCATACCAGTCACATTTGACTTCTGCAATTACAAGAGGTGCTCAGAATCCTCTTAGTTACCATTAGGATCCAGACGCTTCTGAGCACGGCAAACTTGCTTGACAAAAGTTGACCAAAGTGTCCACTTGTATCACTGTGCATGATATTTTAATTTCTTCCCGAAGTGCCAGTGGATATATAAATCAGTAATACTACAAATGAATGTTAAACAGAACATGAGAAATAATGGTAATTTAAAGTTTTTGTTAGAAGTAGAGGGCTTCCCTGAGGAAGTAAATTAAATCAGATTTGAGGAAATAGTGTAAATAAGTTGGAGGAGTTTTGTATTACAAAGTATAGTGAGCAAAGGGTAAAGTGGGTTGACGTGAACCATCTCATCAAAATCACTGAGTATACCTGTTTACTCACTTTTTGAGACTCCTATTAACATTATTTACTTATTTACATTACACTCAGATACTCATCTTTTATTTCATCTTCCACTTGATGTCTCTCAACAGATGACTAGACTTCATACACCATGAGAACACTCTGGTGATATGCGGTGACAATTAATCTCTTAGCCTTCTTATCACCAAATCAGTTAATTTACTCCAGAAGCTCCATGAACACTGAAGTAAACATATATGTGAAAAATGCCACACAGGGGTACATTGTAAGTAGTTACTCAAAACAAATAATAAAATGGAAAATCTAAAATGCAGCTGGAGAAAATGACATGATAAACAAAGGTGGCAACAGATACTTCATTGGAAAAATTTCAAGGGAGAAGTTAGTGGAGCCATCTACTGAGGGAAACAAAAGTCAACCAAGAATTCCATGTACATTGAAATATCTTTCAAAAATAAAGGTAAAATAAATAGGAACGAAATGGAGAAACTAAATAAAAATAGTACAAGATACATGAATACAGATACATCTGAAAGAATTTATCAATAGCAGACCAGCAGATGAGAATGTTCTTCAGCCAACAGATACTGTTGTATTAGTTTCCTAGAGTTGAAACAAAGTACCACAACCTAGAGAACTTAAACTAACAGAAATTTGTTCTCTTGCAGGTCTTGGAAGTAAAGTCTAAGACCAAGGCATCAGCGAGGATGCGATGGATACTTCCAGGTTTCTTTCCAGCTTCAGGTGGTTGCTAGAAATCCTTAGGCCCCATAAACCTATGGTGGCGGGTTCTAACCTGGCCCTGGCCAAACTGTAACAAAAAATAGCCGAGCGTTGCGACAGGTGCCTGTAGTTCCAGCTACTCAGGAGGCTAAGGCAAGAGAATCTCCTAAGCCCCCAGAGCTGGAGGTTGCTGTGAGCTGTGACACCACGCCACTCTACCGAGGGGGACAAAGCAACACTCTGTCCCTAAAAAAAAATAAATAAATAAAAAGCAAAAGTAGCAGGACCCAAATTATTTTTCAAGGACTCATGGAACCATATTGGGCCATAAAACAAGCCTCACTAAATGCAGAAATATTCAAGTCATGACCCACAATGGAATTAAAATGTCCAAATTATAAACTTCCCTTCAAAAGGTATGGATAACATAATTAAAATAGAAGCCACAAACTGATCAAAATATTTTCAGATCATTTCTCTTATAATGACTTTTTATTTAAAATATATTTACAAAATTCTCCAAACTCAAAATTAACAATAAATTTCTAAATGATTTCAATGACACTTCAGTAGAGAAGACATACAAATGCCAATAAGCACAATAAAAGATGCTTGTTGTTCTTAATGATTATGGAAATTTGAATCAAAATGCCAATGAGATGCTATTACACACTCAAAGGAATAGATTGGTGTACAATGAACAGTAACAAATGAACCATGGCAAGTGTCACCTGTTTACAATGTATCTTTGGAAAATAATGTGGCATTTTCTTAAAACAAGAAATATATACATAATCCATACATTCCATACCCAAGTATTTACCCCAGAGAATAGGAAGCATATGTTCATACAAAGAATTGTACATGACTGTTTATAACAGCTTTATTTGTAATAGCCAAAACCTGCAAGAAACCCAAATGTTCATCAACTGGTGAATGAAGAAATAAGATGTAGTATGTTCATACAGTGGAACACTAATCAGCAGTTTGCCTGTTTGTTTATACAACTGGAGTTAACAATTTTATTGCAGTATGATTTGATTTTACATGTCATAAAAATCGCCCATTAGAAATGTAGAATGCAATGCTCTTTGGTTAATTTATGTAGTTGCATAACCTTCAGCATAATTCTATACTAGAATGATTCCATAACAAACATGTACTGCTTATTTGCAGTTCATTCCATTCCACTCCTAGCCTCAGGCCACCACTTTCTGTCTCTATCATTTTGTCCTTCCAAAAAGTTTTGAGTTTGCTAGAATTTTCTTTTAAAACGTAGCCATCTAGTATGTAGCCTTCTGTGCCCATCTGCTTTTTATTTCGTGTATTTTGAGATTCCATTGTGTCTTTCTACAATCAAGTTCAAATATTTCGTTATCATTACTGTAGCCATCAAGGCCCTCTTTCGCTCTTCCAATGGCTAGTCCTGCCTCCTCTCTTCTTCCTCTCAATGCATTATTTTTATTGTTGATCATGGTGCTTCATTTGCTTTTTCTTTGATTATGTTTTTCATCTTATTTTACTGGACGATTTTCTTCTGTCCCTTGCATAAAGAAATGTCTGGCCCTTGCCTTTAGTGTCTGGGAGGTTATCTGACTCACACTAGTTAATGATGTATTGTTTAGGGCAGTGGCTGCCCACACGAGATCTTAGGGCAGGGAGAGCTACAGCTGTAGTTATACACCCAGTGTGGGGTGAGTCATGCCAGTAAGGCCAAGTATGTGATTTCAGATAAGGGACTTTGGGTCACAAGGTATCAGTCAATCCAGAGGCTGAGATCGATGATATACAGTCAGTCAGTATATACAGGCATATAGTATATACAGATATACAGGCAATCAGTCAATAATGTCTTGTTAATCAAGCTCCAATAGAAAAACACCAGAGCTGAGGTGAACTTACTTTGTTGACAATACTTCATGGATATATCCACATTGATGTCAGAAGGGTTATGTGTTCTAAGACAAGCAGAATCATTTGAGACTTTGCCATATGAATTTCTTCCTTTGGATGACTTTAATTTATACCCATTTTCTGAAGTAAACCATAAGCTTGAGTATAAGAACTTCCAGTGATTTCTATGCTTCTTTGTAGCAAATTAAAGAATCTGAGGATGATTTCTGGAAACTGCTTGAATTTGCAGTTGATTTTTAGAAAATCACCTATAATAAGTTAAAAACTAGTAACGTGTTATGCTTGGGCATGGTGATCAGAGAATTATGAGGTGAATTTATAAAATAAAATATGTCCAAGGGTAATTAAAAAATTTAGTGCAAAGGAGGAAAAGAAATTCTTAATTTTTAATTAGACAAGTAACATCTACCACCACTATAGAAAAATAATAATTATTATTTTAATATACTAAGGATTTACTATGTATAAGAACAGTACATTCTGAGAATAGTACACACTAACTTTTACTTCTACTAAATCAGCTTCCCAGAAAATGCTGGGCTTAAAGCTGGTAAAAAAAAAAAAAAAAAAAAAAAAAGTTACTAAATCATTCCTTTGGTGAACGGCAGGGCATAGGACTAAGGTGAAGAAACACTAGCCCAAGTTTTTTTCTTGTAAACTCTGATTACTAAAGCTGATGTGATGGAAAGATGTCGAAGAAAACCCAACTTACAGGCTAGTTCAAGGACTCCTCCTCTGATGTCCTGAAAGGTGCAAATAAAGAAAGCAGCAGAGCCAGAAAGATAAACTGAAGTAATCCTATACATCAACTTGCCTCTGTTCAACTTGCGTGATATTTTTAATTTCAGTATTTTATAATATTTTGACTTTTCCATATATATTTTTGATTGAGAATCTTTACTCCTGGTGAAGGGAGTCTTCTACCACTAGTTTTCTGAATTGATACAAAATTAAAGAAACATATTTTGTCAAATTATTTTTCTAAAAGCATACTTCTCCATCTATTCCAATAAAACTATGAAGGCTTTGAGAAGAACAAGTCATTGTTTTATCTCTAAATCCTATAGCCCATAACACCTAGTTCACAGTTGGCACAAATGTCTGTTGAGTTTATGAATCAACAAATCAAAATATGAAGAAATAAATTGTCTCATAAAATACCATTCTTGAAAAGTATCTCTAAATGTCTCTATTCCTAGAAATTGTGAGTATATTTAATTTTAATTGATACTTAAATATGTTTAATGTCTTTTCACATGTGTTATAATTGGAAAAGAATTTACTATCTTTCTATATAACACTTGACTTAACAACAACCATGAAACCATGAGAAAAGCTTATGATGATTTCGTCAGAAATTTAAATTTGTCAATGTGAAAACAAACATATAGAAATTCTTAACTATTAAAAGCTGTTAACATCTTGAGACATAATTCTTTACAATTTTTGTAACAGCCTTCTTTTTCTTTCATTTTTTTAATGTAAGAAAACATATTTGATTATATTATTACTCATGATCTATATTCTTATATTATATAATATGTAAAATCTCCGTTATTATATTTATATAATAAATATATATAAAATATTATATCTATTATATATTTATACATTATATATTTTATATATATTATATATTTATATATACTATATATATTTAAATATATGAATATTATATATTTATATATTTTATATATTTATATAATAAATGTATATAAAATATTATATATATTATACATTTTATATATATATAATAACATGGAGATTTTTGCCCTAAGGTTATTCTAAAGTTTTAAAATATGCTTTCATAATTATGCCCTGGTAAGTGATAGTCTACAGTCTTGTGATTTTCTCAGATTATCTATTTTATTATAATTATTTATTGTAACAGAGTTCTGGTTTTGTAAATAAGGTAACAAACATTTCTTAATTATAAGAAATACATTTTTGATGACCTAGAAGTACCAGGGAAACAATTGTGTATTTTGCCTAGAATTGAGCAGAAGTTTATAGGAATGGCAGTAACAAAGACAGAATTCTTTTGTCAAGAGAGTTTTCACAATGATCCAAATTACTTTATAGAAGTAAAATAGTATAAAAAGAAATACAAACTTTATGTTTTGATCCTACTCTCCTACTCACTGTACAACAAACTGTAATTCAATTTCTCACACCCGTGACCAGCAGCACAATTCTTGGGTGTCGCTTACTGTGTGTGGTATCTTGTATATTATAGAAGGATCTCACTTAGAACTCCTTTACTGCATTCAACCTGGTCAATGTTACAACTGCTTGAAGAAGATGAAGACAAAACAAGGTTAAATTTCTCTATATCCCAAATTTCTTTTTTTATTGTTGTTATTTGGTTTCTTTTGCAACTTATGATTATGAAACAAAGGTGGTCTTTTTTTTAAGAAATTAGATTTTATTTTTCATTTTTATTTTTTTAATTTCAGATTGATATAAGAGTACAGAGGATTAGGTTACACTGTTTGCATTTGTTAGGGAGAGTGCAAGTTTGTGGTTGAGCCTTTCACCAGGGAGATGTGCCATATACCCTTACGCTTTGCCAGTTAGGTGGGAGAACAGCAATCTCTTTTCCTCCCCCTTCCTACCAACCTCAATTTGTGTTTTTCTTTTGTGAGGGCATGTATTTGTTTGTCTCCTGGTTTCATATTTGCTTTTCCTTCTTTTGATAATTTACTTAGGAGGATGTTCTCCAAATCTATCCAGGTAAGTACAAAAGATGTAAAGACTCCATCTTTTTTACTGCTGAATAGTATTTGATGGTATACATGCACCACAGTTTATTTATCCATTCATGAACTGATGGACCTTGGGGTTGATTCCATATCTTGGTGATTGTGAATTGAGCTGAGACAAACATTGAAGTGCAAATGTCCTTATGGTAAAACATTTATTTTCCTTTTGGGTAGATACCTTGTAATGGGATTGCAGGGTCAAATGGAAGGTGCTTTGAGGATTCTCCATAATTCTTTCCAAAGCAGCTGCACTAATTTGAAATCCCAAAAACAGTTTAAAAGTGTTCCCTTCTCTTCACAACTGTGCCAACATCTGCAGGTTTGGGACTTTGTGATGTGGGCTGTTCTTTCTGTGGTTAAGTGATATCTCATGGTAGTTTTGATTTGCATTCCTCTGTGATTAGGGAAGATAAGTGTTTTTTCACGTGTGTGGAGGCTATTTGTTTCTCTTTGGAGAAGGGTTGCATTCCTGTCTCTTGTTTAATGATAAATGGGATTGTTTGCTTTTTTTGTTGTTGTTGTACATCCCAAATTTCTTTCATGATATGACTAAAAAGTCAAGATATAATTGCAATGCCATTTTCTCCTTTAATTGTGCACAGATTTACTGAAAATATTTAGTTTACTAGATATTTCTTAGATCATTTCAACTTTTTACATCATGTGTACTCTTGGGAGTGAAAACCAGTAGGCAAATTCAAAAGAACTCCATTAATTGTGTTAAATTTAAATAATAATAATAATACTTGATCCAGGATAGTGGGTTGGTAATTTTTAGTTCTCCATTAAATATAAAACGAAGAAAGCAAATTCCAAGAGAATGCAATAATTGGGAATGAACATACTCGAAGATACCTCTCTCTCCACAATAAATCTATTAAAAGCAAATTAAACACAAATAAAACTGAAAATTAGAGACATTCTTATTAATTCACTAAGGGGAAGAACTTGGTATTTATTTCCCTGAATAAATTTACTTGCTCAACATCTTGGGATGTCTTAGTCTATGAAAGGCTTTGGCTTGTTACAAATTAGAGGTTGGTGGAGTAAAACAGTAAATGTGTATTCTGCTTTCTTTTTCCTTACAACAGCATTACTTTGATGGCAATTTTCATGCAGAGTAATTTTACTGAAAAAGAAAATACATGCATAAACAGACAGTGCAGTTTTCATTACTTTTTATTCTGGCAAAAACAGAAAAAATAAGCAGAGTATCAAGGTATCGTGTTAAAAGAAAAACAATAGTAAAGGGAAAATGACGTTTGATGCAAACCAAAGCAAGATACCAGATAGAAAAAAATAAGCAATAAATTATTCAGAGATACAAGATAAAAAGATGTCATATTTTTTAGAGAATACAATATAAATGAAAAACAAAGAATAAATAATAAAAAGAAAGGAAAAATCAAATAAAATCAAATGACATCTTTACACATGACAACATAAAAAAGTTACTAGGTAATGTGGTCCTTGAGGTCACCATGGTGGTTGTAAATTTTGGCTATGTCTGTGCCTCAGTTTCTCAAAGTATAAAATGGGTACAATTGAGATAGTCTGAGAATAGTATCCGAAATTATTTTGAAGTGTTTACAATGGGATATAATTGAAAATAACCATTAAATAAATAAATAATAATAAAATTAGTAGAATTATGAATATATTTACAGAGTGCTGAACATATTATAGAATGTTTCCAAAAACATCAGCTCTCTTGAACTTCAAGACAACTCTAAAATATCAGGGCAGCTATCAATGCCCTTATTTTCTTCATTAGCAGAATGGAGTTCAGAAGTTACTTATTATGTACAAATTCACACAGCAACTACATGGTAGAAGTAGAACTTCAACTCAGGTTGCTGGTTTCTTAGTTTAGTATTTTATTTTTGTCTTTAAGAAATTATCAAATTTAAACCATATATCTGTACAGTAGACACCATTTGGTGGATAGAAAAGTACCCAATTACCACTTGTCTGAAAGAAAACACTGATGCACGTTGCTATTTTAAAAATCCCTAGGAACTCATCGTTTACTTATTAATTTATTTACATACTTATTTGACAATTACTTATTAAGAATCTATCTATCTATGTATCTATCTATATATTTTAAACTGGTTTAGACACTGTAGTACATTAGCCAATAAAAGAAAACCCCATGAGTTTATGGAATTTATAATTAGGTGGAAGATACTGACAATGTTAATAAACGCTATAATAAGTAACTGATGTAGTGTGTTAGAAGGTCAGAAGTGCTATTGCTAGACTGGGGAAGAGGGAAGTTAGAATATAAAGTGTGATTGCAAATGTAAGAGTTTGTAATGGAATTTCCATTCAAAATAACAAAGTTTCTTTTTCTTGAGGAAACTAAGCTTCAGAACATATTTCAAACATTAAAAGATTTCACACTGTTTATTGGCAATAGTCACTAAAGCAGGTTCAAACAACAGCCAGCCAAGTAACTTTGTTCATTCAGGACAGAGATTGTTTTCTTCATTAGATAATTATTCAAGCAATATGATCAACATTGTAATCTCTAAGTATTCTCCAAAGCAAATAAATTACACCATCATGAAACATAAATCAACATAACATGTGCAATTTCAAATTTTTTAAATACTTTTCCCTAATTATTTAAGGCATAAAAATAAAAGACTAATATAACTATGTCAATATTAAACACATATTGATGTCTATATTTATATACACACACATACCTTTAGCAGAAATATAGATAAATATGCCAGATAAAGGAACAAAATTTCTTATAAGAACTCTTGTAAATAATAACATGGAGAAAGAAAATAGACATTAGTACACAGTAAAGGAAATAGTCAAGGCTATATTTAAAAAAAAAAAAAACCCTCACTAACTAAAGATAAAATAGAATGTATCAGAACAACCCATGTAACTCATACATATATTTATTATGACCCATAAAATTAAAACTAAAAATCCAAAAAATTGATTGAGACTGGGCACAGTGGCTCACATCTGTAATCCTAGCACTCTGGGAGGTTGAGGTTGGAGGATCATCTGTGCTAAGGAGTTCCAGCCTGAGCAAGAGTGAAACCGGTCTCCACTAAAAATAAAAAAATTAGCTGGGTGTTGTGGTGTGGGTGTTGTTCGTCTCAGCTGCATGGGGAGGTCGAGGCAGGAAGATCACTTAAGCCCAGGAGTTTGAGATTGCTATGAGCTAGGCTGATACCATGCCAGTCTAGCCTGGGCAACAGAGTGAGACTCTGTCTTAAAAAAAAAAAAAAAAAAAAAAGAAGAAGAAGAAGAAGAAGAAAAGAAAAGAAAAATGCATAAAGTGAAGGTTTTAGTTACAATCTCACATAATTGAAACTTGTAAGAGTATAAAGAAAACAGCATCTGCAATTGAAACAGGAGATGACCTTTCTGAAGATGATTTGGATGTAGTTATGAAGAGTGAAAAGTATGGACATTTTGACCAAGCAGAGCTATTTTTCAAAATTAAACTGGAGAAAAAAAATCACACAAGTGTGCAAAGATCCATTTCTATGGTAGTAGAATCTCAGCTATCCCCCATGATTTCTGGTGTGCGTACACTGCTTCTAGTTATTCAATGAAGCACTAATCTAGGTACCGTGCTGAAGGGATTTTGAAGATGTAATTGAAGTTACAATTTAGGTGACCTTGGGGTAGAGAGACTATCTAGGTGAATTTGACTTATTCATATGAGCCCTGTAATAGCGCAGAGATTGTTCTGGATGATGGCAGAAAAGGAAATTAAAGACTTGTGTTCTGGCTGCCCTGAAAACAAACTTTCATTCTCTGAACTGCCTGTGCTGGGAGCTGCAGGGCATCCCCTGGGAATGAGAGGTCCCCAGACACCAACTAGCAGATAAATGAGGATTTTGTCCTACACCTGAAAAAGAATGAACTCTGCCAGCAATCAGTAACCTTCAAAGAGAACCTCAAGTTCAGAGGGGAACATAATTTGGTCAGAGCGACACTGACTAGCCTGATGAAATGCTGAACAGAAAATTCGGTCATAAAGTAGATTCTGACTTACAGGATAAATGTGAGCTATTTGAAGCCACTAAGTTTATAACCATTTATTATGCAGCAGTTGCAAATGATGCAATGTATAGGAATGACTATTTATCATTTAGTAATAAAACTTTGGAAAAAACTCCCATTGATTAATAAGTGAAGGAAGTTAGGAAGCAAAAGGAATTTCTAATTTTCATAATTTATTATTAACAACACTTAATAATTTAATACCACAATGAAAAAAAATGTAAAATATCTTCCTATTTCAGTTATTTCTACTTTATCCATTGGTGAGGCTTGATTTCCAGTAAGGGTTTTGGTGATGGCCAGGCACATGTCACCTGATACTGAGCACGACTCTGAGTTTAATCCCCAAAACTCACAGCCTGGGAAAGGATTCTCTACCCCAGCAGAGCAAAAGTGCTCGGACTCAAGAGTAATTCATATTGCATCTTAATTTCAGGTCTTCCACCATGCTTCCCAAATGTCTTTCCAGAATGAGGTACCAGCGGTCAAGGGTAAGTATACTTTTGAACTTCTTTAACAAGTCTAATTTTTTGAAAAGAGAGGTGTTCTATGTTATTATTTTCTTTTTTGCCAAAAGCAACATTATAAACAAACTACTAACTTGTCACCACCATAATTTTACAAAATACATGTTAAACTTTCCCCAAAATAACAAGAAGAAAATACTAAACTCACTTTATTTTATTCTAGCGTCTTAATTCACTTAAAACATTTAAAGTTTATATGTCAGTGTTTATTAATCTTTTACATAGTCAGTGACTCATGATGGACAGTTATTTCTTAAATTCAAGAAGGTAAAACCTTTATGTTTATTGCTATATCTACTTATTTCAATGTTTATATTTTGTTTTTCCAAGTCTATTTTGTTTTCATTAAAAAAGGTGACTTTTAGCACTTCTTACCCAGATTTTAAGCACAGCTATTTTAATTTTTGTTTAAAGGTGTAAAATTTAAATTATGACATGAGTTATTCTGATACCCTATGTATGTAACCAGTTTCTGTTTGCTAGATATCTAGCAAATATAATCTAATGAATTTTGCAGTTGTCTTTTTCTTTTCTTTTTTTTTCTTTTCTTTTTTTTTTTTTTTTTTTTTTTTTGAGAAAGACTTTCACTTTGTTACCCCTGGTAGAGTGCCATGACCTCACAGCAACCTTCAATTCTTGGCCTCATTCCTCTTGCCTCAACCTCCTAAGTAATTAGCTGGGACTATAGGCACCTGCCACAATGTCCGGCATTTTTAGAGGTGGGTCTCCACTCTTGCTCAGCCTGGTCTCTAATCTGTGAACTTGGGGCAATCCACCCGCCTCGGCCTCTCAGAGTGCTAGGATTACAGGCATGAGCCACTGCACCCGGCCAATTTTGCAGTTTTCTGCAGTACCATTTCCTCTGGGGTAAAGTTTATATTTTTCATTCTTTCTGAGAGAATCTTCTTTGTCAAAGGGCCTATGGTTAACCTTCCTTTTTTGATGATGCCATAAAACAATCCAATAACAGTGTGAAACATTCATCCATCACATCGTACTTCTAAGCCACTGTTTTTATGCCCTGCAAGCATTTTTAACTCACACTTAAAAATATGAAAATGTGTGTATAAGTCAATATGCATATAAATATACAAATTTGCTTATTTAGAAGCAAAGAGTATATGTATAGATCTAGAAAAAAATCCTACATCAACCACTCATGTATTCATTCATGAAATATTTCAACAAAATTTTAAACACCTAGTGTTTTCAAAGCAGAATGATGGGTGTTGGAAATCAACCAGTAAGTTAATTCTAAACATCCCTCATGGATATTATAGTCTAGTAAGAAAAACTGACTACAGACTTAGGCATACCTTGATGCACATAACTGTAAGTCTAGAACAGGGCACTGTGGAATCCTACAAAGAAGGCTGATCTTTAGTTTGTGGGCAAGCTCATCACGGTAGTCTAGGAATAAAGTAACTGGACATAATTTGAATGCAAAGCACCTGGTGCCTATGTTAAGTTTCTACACCATGAAGAATTTATATATTGCCAGCACCAGGGAATAGACTGATATGAGGGGAATGTGGGGCCTGAATTTTTGCAGGCACATAAAGCTCTCCTTTCTGCAAGGCCTAAAGCTTTGAAATTATACAAAGGGAAACACTGCAGAAAATGGTGACTGTTCCCTTGTGTGCAAAATGGAGGCAAAAGTTAAAAGTTTTTTGAATAATTTAAATGTTTTAAAAAAAACTTCTAAATTTGGTTATTTTGGAAGCTTGAGGTGGAATAGTACTTTCTTTTCCTTCCTTGACAGTGAAAGAAGGAAAAAATAGAAGACCTGTTCTGAAAGCTGTCTCAGAACAGCTCTCAACATTATCCCAGGATTTTGTCATGTAAATCTTTCACGTAAGGAAATCTTTGATACCTGCCTCTAACTCTCACAATCCCATCCAAACTCCTTGTTCTAAACCTAAAAACTGTTTGCTTGATGACCCCCAAAATTTCAATCACTGTAAGCACTGAGCTATCAGGCACTCAGAACCTATTGTGAAGGCTTCTTTTATTTCAGTGACACATTCATTTACTCAATGAAACTAGCAGTTGGTAGAAATATCATACATGGCTATTATAAATTCACCAGATTCAATTTTTTTTACTATTGCTTATTATAATATTAATATTTTAATAATCAATGCTTGATTAATGAAAGTTGAAAAACATCCCCAATACATATGAAGAATTTGATTAAAATAATTTTAAAAATCAAGAAAATAACATGCTCTTCTCAAATTCTTAGAGAAAGCTAAAACTGCTTTAGAGGAAAAAGAAATTGAAGTACTTCAATAAACATTTTGGAAGAATAAATTCCATGTTCTAGATCAGTGGTACTCAACCTTCCTTATGCCACGATATATCGTCATTGTTATAAAGGGGTCTTGACCCATGGGTTGAGAACTGTTCTAGATTTTGTGCTAAAGTGTTACATACAGATATTGACATACAAATAGAAATTGTCTTTAGATGTTATAAAACTCAGATTAGTGGGAATATGTGTCTCTTTTTATCCAATATAGCATAATAGTAGAAAATGAACATTTATGAAATTTCTGTTATTTGTCAAGTCCTCAGAGATTATATCACAAAAAAATGGTCAGAAACTGTCATAAAAGGCATGCACATTAAGAAAAATATGTTGGAATTATAGCCAGTGTTAAGTGATCTACCTTTGTGACATTGAATGAGTCAACCTCTGGCACTCCATTTTCTATTCTATAAGCATAACTATGATAATCATAATAATGCCAGAGTTATTGATAAGATTAAAGAAACACCCATAAAAGTTATCAGAGTTCTGGGCATCTCATAAATCATGAATGAGTAGAACTATTATTAGATATAATTTTAATAATTAATTTTATGCTATAAAATGGTGATATTCCATCTAGTCAATGAAAATCACTAGGAATTTTCCACAGTAAATTCATTTCTCATTCCAGAGACACAACATGTGAAAACATTATATTCTTAAGGACACAAAAAGAATTACTGTGGCTAGAACATGTAGGGATTTGGTTGGAGTAGCAAACTATAACTTGGAAATGCAACTTTGCATAAGTGTTTATTTCTTTAGTCAATGTGTTGATCCTCGGTAAATATCAGCTGATGAAAAACTGGAACAATATTAGCAAAAATTCAAATGAGTTTATGTAGTTCATTCTTTCAATGCTTGGCACAAGGTGAAGACTCTGGAATTATCATTATTGTGGTGCTGGTGGTATGATTGTCGTCACTTTAGAATTCCATGTACCTGTGCTTCACCTTTGTGATGAGCTGGAAAGATGGAAGAGTCATATGTATACTTTAAGAAGATCAGTATCTTCTTTGGAGAATGCAATGAAAGGATAAAAGCTACGACAGTAAACAAGAAGTAGTTGATATATTCCAGTAAAAATAAATTGATTTTCAATAACCGCATGAGGAATACATGTTGAAAATTTGAAGCAGTATTTAGGAGATGGAATAAACTGAGTGTTTGAATAATTAAATACATGCGTGTTGAAGGATAGAAATGGTCAGGAGAGAAGGTAAATGGACGTATGCAGCCTGCACTGGAGGACCAGGTGAAGGGTAGGATTATTCACCCATGGAGGAAATGGTAAAGAAGTCGCTACATTGGGAGTCAAGGTGCAAAGATTCACTTGGAAAGCCTTAAATATGAATATCTATACTCCACAGACTTGGAAAAATTTCCAATTTGGAAATCTAAAATTTAAATGTTCCTAGGAATTGAGTTAATAATGTAATGGTTTTACTTTAATGTAAATTCAGCAGTACAGTTGAGTACACTCCATTATTTCTATAAGATAATGCTGCTAATGTGACTATAAAAAAATTATTATGATGAATACTACCCATAAAATCATTTGTTTAATTCCTCACCAAATTTTATTTTAGATATTTGTATTTAGTACAACTTTAGAGCTAATGATACATTCTATTAGCACGCCAGAAACATATTTAACCCTAGATATTTAAAAAAAAAAAATGTAATTGCCGTCACATTCAATGGCTTTGATACAAAGAAAATAACACTGCCCTTTCAGTATAAAGAATATTTAAACTTCATCTTTCCTATTTTCTGTGCAACCCTGGGTCAACTCTGATTTAAACACTTAAATTATCCAAGAGTTAACTTTCTTATTTAAAAATGGGAATGATAATGTCTAATTCAAGTGGAAGATGTTTTTGAAAATGAGTTCAACAAGAGTTTCTATCTCACGTGCGCTTCCAGAATGTTGCCACTCTCTTATCCAAAGATACTCTCTGCCTTCTCCCCTTGAAAGTGGACAAGTCTTTGAGACTGCCTGGATAAAAATAATAAAAGTGGAAGACATGGCAAGTAACTCCTGAGGCTAGGTCATCAAAGTTAACTTGGATCTCTCTGTAAGGATTCTTGCTCTCGTGACCCTGCGTCCATTCTGTGAGGAAACCAAACAGCCACATGAAAAACCTTGCATGGGTATTCCAGCTGACAACTTCAGCTAAGGTCTCCACTGCCAACCAGCATCAACAGCCTGTCACTGAGCAAGCGATCCTTTAAGATTCCTGTTCCTACAGTGTTTCTGCTCACCTTACTTGATGTCTTCTAAAACAGAGTTGAACTGACCCCAATGGGCCCTACTCAGGTTCTAGATTTGTAATCAAAATAAACAATTTCTTTTACTTTAAGCCATTCAATTTTGGAGAAGGTAACTACATAATAAAATTGGAGTCCTCGCCATATTTTCAGGAACAATCAAATGAAATATAAATATGAAAAATGTTTTAGAGTTCTGAAGTCCTTTACAAATGAAAGGAATGAGTATTATCAATCCTAAAAGTGTTCACATTAAACCCTTTGCCTCTGCCAAAGTTTACTGGTCACAGCATCTTATAAGATAATGAAATATAGGTGTTATTTCTAAGTTAAATCTGTACCTTAAATAAAGTTTACATCTTGACAGTAATTGATGGGTGGGATACATTTCCTGCCCATCATTTATTACTCTGTAAAAGTGAAATGGCTAATGGCTGTTGATTACAGGTCAGTTTAATAAATAAGGTAGTAAAATAAAATAAAGTTGTAAATAAATAAATAGTAAAATATAGCTGGAAGTTTATACATCAGCTTTCCTCCCCCTTGCTCCTCAATTCCCTAAGCATCCAGGAAATTTTATTTTATTTATTCTTCCGTTCTGACTTTATTTTTTCCCCCCTTCATCCGGTCCTCAATCTTGCATTATTTTAGTTCTATTCTGCTGTCTGTTTACATTCTCACTTTGAATTACATACACAGCTAGTCTTTCACTTGGCAATGAATTTCATGCATTGGTACATGCTGCTCATTAAGGTCAGGTTAACTAATATAACATTTACTCAAAATCTCAATGGCTTAAAATAATACTAATGTTTTGGTTTTTAACTCATAGATCAGATATCTTTTGGGAAGTGATTTGGGACCCAAGTTATTTCTGTCTTATGTTTCTACTATGCATATTCCTCAGCTTTTAAGTCAAGACTGCTGAGGATCCTGTATTAAAAAAACACTTTGTGGCCATATGTGAATATCTTTTCTGCTTATACACTGCTGATAGAACCCAGCAAGTTTGATTGATATAGTCTAACTTTGTGTCCAAAAAGGAAAAAAAAAAAAAAAGTGGGCTTGATACTCCTGTAGCTGTTACTAACATCTAGCAATTCCTTCAAGAACACTAAAACTGTCTCTTCAACTTTGAATTCAGTGAGTAATTGTTGATTCGACATCAGTAACAGCTTCGGCAATTCTAAATAGTATTTTCTTTCTCACTGTCTAATGTAACCCTCCACAAATGAGCCATGTTCCTCAGTAACAAATAAAACACATTTCCCTACACATCCTGTATTTCTTTGTCTCTCATTTCCATTCACCCTGTTTCTTCCACCTTGAATGATCTTACTCCTATCAATATAAATCCACCATAAAAGGCAAAAAAGAAAAGATTTCTTCTCCATTAATGCTAACACTATGTAACTTTCTCTCTGATTTCCCAAGAGTTCAATAAATATTTGCTTAATTGGCATTAGTTCATGCCATGGAAGTTTTTGTAAAGTTGCGGTCCACTTAAGAAAAGGTATTTTGTTCTATTGGAAGGATGATATATTATGCAACCACTTCTCTGAAGATTTTTTTGTCTGATTATATTATTATGTAGAGGCACACGATGGAAAAAATGTACATGGGGAAAATGTTCTAACATATTACTACATAGGACAGATTTGTGACAACTTCAGGGTACAAGGATGTGTCAAAAGATAAGTTATCAGTATATGCTCAAAAAGATTTATGGTGGATGTGTGAGATAATAAAAATTTTATGCATTGTAAATACATTTACGCCTAGTCATTTTCTGCAGTAAGATAAAACATATACAAGTAACAAATATTAAAATTATCTTTTCTATATACACAGATATATGTAGATTCATATATCTATTTTATTCAATGTCTCCTTTCTACTATTTTTAATGTATGCACATATATTATGTTGAAAGCAAATGTAGCTTTTCCACATTATGAGTCCCATACACTCATATGTTATATTTTCTTATTTTAGTTTGAAAAGGTTTAACAACATATTTTCTGTTAATTTAGGAAGGGTATTCATATTATTTAAAGTTATTTTATCTTTCTAATCATTCTGAAAGACACCATCTGGCTTCAACATTTTCTCAGTGTATAACCATTGAAATAAAAACACCTGCATTTGTGATGTTTCACTTTGTTTCTCCTGGATCCTCAAGAAGAGGAACAACATTTGATGATCTGATTGCTTTTTGTTCTAACTTCGTAATTTTCACTCAAAGATTTCCTGTTGGCATATTAACATCTGTTTATTTTAAAGCATGCAATTATGACAAATAAACAAAAACAATTTGACTATGTGTTGAATTCATTCCAAAATAACGTGAAGAAACGGGCAAAGTCAATACAGTTAATGTTTTCTTGGGGCAAAAAAAAAAAAGTGAAATCCAGTGCTCAAAGAAAATTCCCCAATGGTTATGAAATAAGTACATTCTCATTTGGTACATATCAGCAGTCAAAGGACTGAGACAAATGAAGTCTAAAGGAGATTTCTCATTGATTCAGCACGTGGTACATTTGATCTATATTAATCAAACAGAAAACAGAAGTCATTTGCCAATTGTTATTAATAATCAATCCTAGAGCACTTGTTCTATCATTTCATACATCCTTATTATTAAACTTTTTATTAAACTAGACCATAGTTTAAATACAAATCCTTTTATTCTTTCATCCTAAAACTATGTGACCTTTTAGAAGTCCTAGAATATTTACAAAGTCTGTGTATGTGCCATAATTCCACCTCTCACACTATAAGACATCTTATATTGAATGGATTTTATTTTGTCATTTTATGTTTTTCATGATACAAATAAATCCCTTCTTCAAAAATTTTTATACTGTGTTTCTATAACCATAGTTATAGTTACATTCTAGTGTTATTTAAATGCTAAAGCTGACATTTAAAAAATCTACCCTAGTGTCACATCCCAGCTATATCTTCTTTGGAAAATATACTCTTCCATCTATTTTTTCCGTTTTATCTTAAGAATCTAAAATACCTTATAAAGATTGAATATTAAGTTGGAACCACAAAATAAATGTTAAAATCTTGTCCTTATTTCTCCTACCCTTCCCTTGGTGGGTTTTAGTATCATACATCTTAGTTCTACTCCTGCTAGTAAAAAAACTTCCTCCACACGTATTTTCAGTCTGATTTCAACTACATACAAGAAATGCTTGATGACTTAAACTAGAATAATGTGAACACAACAGAAAAATATATTACTACAATTAAAACAGTAAAGAAAAATATTTTAATTGTTTTTCCATAACTTGTTGGAATTGTTCATGCAATAATGTTAGAAAGCCTGGACATAAATCTGAGCTTTATCCAAATTGTCCATATGTCTTAACTGAATTAAAATAACAATGAAATAAATCTGCTTAATAAGGTAGAATTTAGAAAAATACATTCTTTCTTTCTTTAACACAAACATTCACTGATAGAGACAAGAATTATTTATTTAATGCTTAGTGCCATACATTGGGGATGTACCGGGTGGACATAAAGTTCAAGTGCAATTTAAAATGGTTTAACATAGTAAACTGCACACAAACTTTACGTCTACCCTGTATTAGTGAATGACAGATGCACATCTCTGTCCTCACTTATATTATAGTCTAAGTGTAAAGGGTCACATAAAACAAGTACTCTATATGCACCAACTAGGAAAATTGTGATAAAACTGTTCATTTTAACCAAAGGATATCCTGAGAATGTTTTTAGGTAACACTGACTTTTAAGCTGAGGAAAATAGATGCATGACACTAACAGCCAATGTTTACACAGCATTTACTGTGGCTTCAGCTTGGTTCTAACTCTTATTCCTACATTAAGGGCCTTTTCTTTGTAACTCTGTGAGGCAGATGCTATAATTGTGCCTGTTTTACAGATGAGAAAACAGGGCCATAATTAGGTGCTAGGAGTTACTTGTGTGAGAAATGTACTCCATTCAAAAGCAATAACTTGGATTACTCACACCTCAGGTCTGTGAATGGCTGGGCATGAGGGGCCCCTACCCAGGGCTTCAGGCTGGGGAACCTGCTCTGGCCCTTCTTCAGCTGCACCCCTACACATGAAGTGAGAAGACTGGGGGGGGGGGGGTAAGGAGATACTATCTCCCCAAAGC
>CAUYPK010008117.1:52500-56780 GCA_963574355.1 Loris lydekkerianus | reverse complement strand
GCAGAATACAAATGCCTACATACAGTAACTAAGAAAATGCCATGAAGGCTACGTTGAACAGTTTGATGAGAATATTTCAGATTGTATATGAATCCCACACATAGTACCCCTTGATTCCACTAATGTACACAGCTATGATTTAACAATAAAAATAAATAAATTAAGAAAAAAACATAAAGTTTATGAGAAATGTGCACTTGGGGAAGACAGAAAGAAATTAATTAATGGAAAAGTTCAAGACATTAATAGACCAATAGGAATTTGGGAACAGACTCTAATTTTAAAAGCTATTAAGTGCATATGTGAGTTAGGGTTGATGATAAATCTTAGAATATATCTGCTATACATGGCTTAAATTCCTGTAGTTGTACAGATCATGATTTGGGAGTGTAATATTTTCCCCAGTGAAGGACTATGGTGGAAGCCCTGCCTGTCCTAACATTCCTATTTCCTGCCATGCCTCTCAGAACAGGAATCTCTGAGAGAAAACAGCACAACAGAGAGTGAATATCTGGATCCAACTACTGAGCTTTTCCAGCTATATCTTTCCTTTCCTAAATTGTTCTGTTTGTAAAATGGAAACCATCACAGATACGTGCCGCAATGGAATGGACACACATCCTGGAATTTATAATAAGACTTGGGGTCTAGTTCCAGTTCTGCCGTGGATTAGCCATGCTGCCTTTTTCAGCTTTACTTTACTCATCCAGAAAATGAAGTCATCCAAGAGAAGTTAGAACCAGAAGGGACCTTGGAGGTTAGAGTTTCTCAACGCTTAGAACGGGTTGCATACACCCATCCTCAAAGGGATTTCACATAGTTGCACTTTCTAAAATCTGTGTTAGGAAAACAATAAGTGCAAAGATTATCTTATTCCTCACCATGGGATGTCTGTCTGCACTCTCAACCCCCACTCTCAAGCAGTTGAGAACCATTGAACTAGTCTAGTCACAAGTATCCCAGCCACCACAGTGTATATTTTTAATCCTATTGTTATCTTCCATTCTTTCTTTCTCTCCTAGTATTCTTAGGGCTTTTTTTTTTTCTTTCTCATGGAATGAGTTCAGTCTTTGTGGGCTGACTAAATTTGCCCACTATTCTATTCCATAGCATTTGCTAACTTAAAAGGCTTCATGTATCTTCCCTTCCCCTCATCTGCCCTCAGGAAATTCACTGCTGTTCTGGCTTTCCTAGTGTGATTGCAACTACCTTCCTGCCCTACTTCAATCCTTACTTATGTGTATCCTGGACTGTGGCCTAGATGACTCAGTATCCCCTGAAGACAGCTCACTTGTCACCATATAGAGCCCCTTCCTCTTCCTTTACTGGTCAAAATGTCACCCATCTTCCAAGACTCATCTCACTTTTCCTGACCTCTCAAACACATACGCTACCTCTTTTCTTTGAATGTCCAGGGGGTTTGCTTCTATGTAGCAGTGTAGTTAACCTCTTCACTAATAGAAGCCTCTGGAGGGTGGAAGTTATATCTTACACAACTGCATGTGACCCTAAAACACTCATGAACTGCATATGACCCAAAGATCCTCATTGCAGTGCTGTTTTCTAACTTTTACCCATGATCCACACCGAGACATGTATTTACATTGTGACTCAATTTATGCCTATGAATGTAGATATAACTAAAAACACATCTTTTATAACATAATACATATTCTTTTTTTTTTTATTATTGTTGGGGATTCATTGAGGGTACAGAAACCAGGTTACACTGATTGCATTTGTTAGGTAAAGTTCCTCTTACAATTATGTCTTGCCCTCAAAAGGTTTGGCACACACCAAGGCCCCACCCTCATCCCTCCTTCCCTCTCTCTGCTCTTCTTTTCTCCACCCCTCCCTCCTTCCCTCTCTCTGCTCTTCTTTTCTCCACCCCTCCCTTCTTCCTCTTTCTGCTATCCCTTTCCCCCACCCTCACTGTGTCCTTAACTATCATTAGTTGTCCTCATATCAAAATTGAGTACATAGGATTCATGCTTCTCCATTCTTGTGATGCTTTACTAAGAATAATGTGTTCCACTTCCATCCAGGTTAATACAAGTCTGTAAAGTCTCCTTTTTTTTTTTAATGGCTGAATCGTATTCCATGGTATACATATACCACAGCTTCTTAATCCATTCCTGGGTTGGTGGGCATTTAGGCATTTTCCACATTTTAGCGATTGTAAATTGAGCTGCAATAAACAGTCTAGTGCAAGTGTCCTTATGATAAAGGATTTTTTTCCTTCTGGGTAGATACCCAGTAATGAGATTGCAGAATCAAATGGGAAGTCTAGCTTTAGTTCTTTGAGATTTCCCCATACTTCCTTCCAAAAAGGTTGTACTAGTTTGTAGTCCCACCAGCAGTGTAAAAGTGTTCCCTTCTCTCCACATCCACGCCAGCATCTGCAGTTTTGAGATTTTGTGATGTGGGCCATTCTCATTGGGGTTAGATGGTATCTCAGGGTGGTTTTGATTTGCATTTCTCTAATAATTAGGGATGATGAACATTTTTTCATATGTTTGTTAGCTGTTCATCTGTCTTCTTTAGAGAAGGCTCTATTCATGTCTTGCCGATTGGTATATGGGATTGTTGGCTTTTTTCGTGTGGATTAATTTGAATTCTTTATAGATCCTAGTTATCATGCTTTTGTCTGATTCAAAATATGCAAATATCCTATGCCATTCTCTAGGTTGTCTATTTGCTTTGGTTGTTATCTCCTTAGCTGTACAGCAGCTTTTCAGTTTAATGAAGTCCCATTTGTTTATTTTTGTTGTTGTTGCAATTGCCATGGCAGTCTTCTTCATGAAGTCTTTCCCCAGGCTAATATCTTCCAGTATTTTTCCTATGCTTTCTTTGAGGATTTTTATTGTTTCATGCCTTAAATTTAAGTCCTTTATCCATCTTGAATCAATTTTTGTGAATAGAGAAAGGTGAGGGTCCAGTTTCAGTCTTTTACACGTGGACATCCAGTTCTCCCAGCACCATTTATTCAATAGGGAATCTTTCCCCCAAGGTATGTTCTTGTTTGGTTTATCAAAGATTAGGTGGTTGTAAGATGTTAGTTTCATTTCCTGGTTTTCTATTCAATTCCAAATGTCTATGTCTCTATTTTTGTGCCAGTACCATGCTGTCTTGACCACTATGGCTTTGTAGTACAGCCTAAAATCTGGTGTGGTGATGCCCCCAACTTTATTTTTATTACTAAGGACTGCCTTAGCTATATGGGTTTTTTTCTGGTTCTGTACAAAACATAGAATCATTTCTTCCAAATCTTGAAAGTACGATGTTGGTATTTTAATAGGGATGGCATTGAATAGGTAGATTGCTTTGGGAAGTATAGACATTTTAACAATGTTGATTCTTCTCAGCCATAAGCATGTATGTTCTTCCATTTGTTAATATCCTCTGCTATTTTCTTTCTGAAGTTTTCAAATTTTCTTTATAGAGGTCCTTCACCTACTTTGTTAGGTATATTCCTAGGTATTTCATTTTCTTTGAAGCTATGGTGAAGGGAGTCGGGTCCTTAATTAGCTTCTCATCTTGACTGTTATTGGCGTATACAAAGGCTTCTGACTTGTGGACATTGATTTTATATCCTGAGACATTACTGGATTTTTTGATGACTTCCAGGAGTCTTGTGGTTGAGTCTTTGGGGTTCTCTAAGTATTCATGTCGTCAATAAAGAGGGAGAGTTTGACCTCCTGTGCTCCCATTTGGATGCCCTTTATTTCCTTGTCTTGCCTAATTGTATTGGCTAGAACTTCCAGCACTATGTTGAATAGTAAGGGTGACAGAGGACAACCTTGTCTGGATCCAGTTCTAAGAGGAAAAGCTTTCTGTTTTACTCCATTCAGTAAAATATTAGCCATGGGTTTGTCATAGATAGCTTCTATCAGTTTAAGAAATGTGCCACGTATGCCTATACTCTTCAGTGTTCTAATTAGAAAAAGATGCTGGATTTTATCAAATGCTTTTTCTGCATCTATTTATCATGTGGTCTTTGTTTTTGCTTCTGTTAATACAGTGGATAACGTTTATAGACTTGCATATATTAAACCAGCCTTGCATCTCTGGGATGAAACCTACTTGATCATGATGTATGACTTCTTTCATGATAAGCTATAATGTATTGGCTAAGATTTTGTTGAGAATTTTTGCATCAATATTCATTAGTGAAATTGGTCTGAAATTCTTCCTTTTTAGTTGGGTCTTTTCCTGGTTTTGGTATCAGGGTGATGTTTACTTCATAGACCGTGTTGGGGAAGATTTCTTCCTCCTCAATT